>CM076407.1:19959459-19975999 GCA_038363315.1 Mugilogobius chulae
CTTTCTCTCTCTTTCTCTCTCGGCGCTCTCTTTCGTCTGCTATCTCTCTTCTACTTCTCTTCTCTTCCTCCGTCTCTCTTTTCCTCTTGGCTCTCTGCTCCTTCTGTCTTTTTTCTTTCTTCAAGCTTCTAAGATTATCTCTGGTCTCTTTGCTGCTCTCTTCCTTCTCTCTTTCTCTTCTACTTTCTTTTCATTTCATCCTTCTCTACTCCTTCTCCTCTCATTCTTCTGCTTTTTTCCTCTCTCTTTCAGTCATCTCCCGCTCTCTTTCTTCTCTTCTGCTCTCTCTTTCTTTTCTCTTTCTTCTCTCATCTCTTCGTACTCTTCTCCTACTCTCTCTCTGCTCTTTTCTTTCTCTTCCTCTCTTCTTCTTCAGGCTTGTTCCAGTTTATTCTGTCTGCGTGTATCAAATAAACACTTAAATAAATTGTGATAGTTGCAGTAACAGTGTGAAGGTCAGTAGAGGGAGACAAAACAGCCCAGAAATGTGTTGAAATATGTGAATAAATCTTTATAAAACTGCTGTTAAAAGTTCTGTTTTCACACTTAAAGAGATTTTACTCGATTATTTACAATAAAATAACTTAAAATCCATTTCCTTCATCACAGATCTCTTATTAATGTTTTTATTCAAGTGGAAATGAGTCTGTAATGTCCTGTCTCTGTCTAATAATGTTCCGTTTGTCCATTAAGTTCGTCAAACACATTGTGATGAACAGTTCAAAAATTTAAAAATACTTTTCTGTTAACATTTTTAAGGAAGCTAAAATCGATTATAGTTAGAGATCGATTGATTTGGGTTGTTCTTTGGCCGATGCCGACATCAGTAGTTGATTTTCAAGGCTGATTTCCTTATATGGGTCATTCTCTGAAAGTGGGACCATTTTGCCCATTGGTTATTTGACAGGTTTTCATTAAAGGTGCATTGCGTAAGTTAAAATGTTCAATATTACGATATATCAAATTACCGTCCATTGGCACTTGCCTGGATGTGCGCCATGACGTTTTGTTAACTTACCGAGTTTGCCTCTGGAAGCGCAGACAGGCTCATAAATGTGAGTGGTGCGGGTCGCATTTTCCCGCGCTAGTTCTCCTTCACTGGATTATCGTCATTATTTCTATTTATTTAGCAAAAGCTCTCGGTTTTATACAATGGACGGCTGTTGTAAAGGCTGTTTAATGAAAAATAAAATAAATAATCATTGGTAAATACTGTCATCTAGCTTCCAAACCCCCGTAACACACGGAAGAATTCAAAACAACTAGCCCACCGTAACAGCATGGCCTGAAGCCGACTGCAGGACCGAGGAGCACTTGGACATGTTTTTGAGAGAGAGGAATTGTGCTGGAGATCAATAAGACGTTCATCGGGTGATTATTTTCATTAGAAGGTAAGATTCTCAGGCCTGTCCAAGTACATCGCACATTTAGACACAGATTTAGTAGCTTAGCGCTTAGCTGTTTGTCTTGGTAAGGTTTATGTTTTATTAGAGTAATAAATTGCCATTGAGCATTTAGTTTATGACAAATGAGGCCTGTAAAAAGCTTGTTTACAATTTTCTCTCACGCTAAAACAAAGCTTTTCCTCAAACTCTCAATAATCTTTCCTTGTGTAACTTTTGGAGTTTGTAAACTGATCATTCAGTCAAAAAGAACATAAAATAGCCAGCATCTACTTTTTCATACAAAAACCTTTGTCTTCTTAAGTCAGAAAACATTTAGCAGAAAATAACGATGTGTCAAAAGAATCTTTTCAGCCGTAAAATACGTCTTCAGCTGCTGATAGTAGGGAGGGTGCAGTGCCACAAAACGCCAAAGATGGCGCCCTTGTTCAAAACCTTTGCAACTTACGCCATGCACCTTTAAGTAAATAATAATAATAATTTTGTTTTAATTTTTTATGTAATATATACTACTAATGTGCCTCTAAAAGATTTTAAAAAATTGCAGCCCAAGATCAGATGGAACTTTTTTTTTTTTACAACCTGTTTAGCTTAAATCATGACCAAAAGTGTGACATTCTTATCCAGCAATAAACATGATGTAATTTCCTCATGTAAACTTGATAAAATACTGCATTGAAACACAATAAAATGAAGAATAATGTTGGAAAATATGTTTGTATTTCGTTTTTCTACTTTTTGTATTCAGTTGAATTCCTGGGTATCCGAATGTAACTGTTGGTGTCCATATAAGTTACACACGGACCTGATCAGTTTTATCAGCAAGTGAAGACTTTTCAACGCTCAGGAACCTTGCAGCGGATAAACGCCACTAATGTGTGTATTCAGAGAGAATAGCTCAAAAATCAACATTTTATTTAGTTTATAGCAACTCTCTCAGCTAAAACGTGTCCAGTTGGTGTCCAGTTGGTGTCCAGTTGGTGTCCAGTTGGTGTCCAGCCTAAGGCCCAAAGTCACTGGGATTGACCAACTCTGATTTTGATTAGCTTCAGTAAAATCACTTGGTTATTTTCCATTTTCTCTGGTTAAACATGATCTAGTTTTGTCCTGTGAAAGTCAGCGGGTCGTTTGTGTTGTTGACAGAGTAAACAGTAAACAAGTCTTTTGTTTGTCACTAAACACAGTCTGATGCAGGCTGCAGCTGAAACATGAGGGACCCGACTCTTCTCTGAGACTCCTGAAGGTTTTCTGTGTCTGTCTGGAGCTAAAGTGAAACTACAAGAAGGAAAAATACGAGAATTTTTTAGATTTGTTTACAGGGCACAGTTTCCCCGGCAACAAGAAGACAAACTAATAAATAATGATTTTCAAATATATAATCTGAAAGCAAGAATGGTCCAGACGGTGGGTGGAGAGAGTTTTTGTCATGAAATATCTAAAAGTTCAGTTAACTCTTGTTCAGTTTATGGTTTATTTATATTAGACCCATTCACTTTTGAATTTCAACAAAACCTGACTTAAAAAGATTCATTCCAATTGCAAATAAACTATAGTCCTAACGTTTGATTGAAGGTGCTCTGTTTTTTAATAAAAGAATAAAAATATATATTATCTAAAATAAAATGGCAGACGCATTTTGAGAAAAAGCATCGCTATTGGTTGTGGTCACGAGCACAAACTAAATCTAACTATCGGATTTTCTGTGAGAATGCTAAACTGAGATGACTGTTGTTGTCATTTTGGGCTATATAAAAATAAATTTAAATGAATTGAATAGGTGGGTTTCAGATGACATCACAACATTAGACTGGCCAATGTTATTTCAACCAGGTGGATAATATTGTTTAAATGCAGTTTATTTTTGCAATACAAACGAGTAATGTGTCTAGACATCCTAGAAGTCGCCACTTTTTAAATTAGCAAAATATTTTTTGAATTATTCCATGGCAAAGTCCAATGTTATTATTAGGAAAAAGTCTCTCTTGCCTCCATCTGGCTTATAATGTGAAACCACCTATTAAACTTGTGATCATAACATCATAATATATTGTATTTGTAGTTTGAACTATTTTAGCAGTGAACAGTGAATAATGAACATAACATAAGTCCTCTATGTTCACGCTTAAAACGTGTGTTGGAAACAACACAAACTGTGTTAATTTTAACAGTGATTTTGTTGGGGCATTTTACACAATTGTTTTATTTTTATTCATTGGTTAATAAGCCATGTGTGATTGGTCAATAGATAAACACTATGACATGTTGCACTTTACACACAAAAGTGTGAAGTTTGTGACCTGCCCAGGGACGACAGATGGAAATGAGCATTTTTGCTATAATCTTACACATGTATTTCACATATGTTCATTAAAGGGACTGTACCTGATTTTTGCATCCTAAAAATGTAAACAAACGGAAATAATTAATTTTAACCTTTTTCCTTCAGGCTACATGATTTCCTCACGTAGCTAATGCATTCTGAGCTTCAGAATTGTTCATCATGATGAGTTTTAATGTTTTTTTACAGCTTTTAACAAGGTGAGTCACTATGCTAACAACAGTTAGCCACAATGCTAAAAACAAAAACAGAAAAAGCTGCACACAAACGGGATTTTATTAGACATAGACAGGACTTTGGGGACTAATTTCCACCTGATTAGATACATTAACAAGGCATCAGTGCTAGGGGGGAAATTGCTTTTAAGTTATCTTGTTGCAAAAAAATCGAGTACAGTCCCTTTAATATGTTCCTATCAAAAAAATAATAAAATAAATGCTTTAACGTTATTGTCCACCATTGTGGGAATTAGTCTTTGGTTCATTATCACAACACAACCAGACAGTTCATCAGGCTTTCTCACAATAAATACTATATTTAAAGGTGCACTGTGTAACTTTCTGGAGGTGAAAAGTCATCTACACAACTCAGTAGATTTAGAAAGTTAAAACTATACTTTGAGACTTTCTGAATGGCGATGAATACATTTTTTGCCATATTGTGAACATAATCAAAGGAACCACTTTTCTGCGGAAACAGGCGTGTTCGGGCTCCTCAAAGCCCAATAATAGACTATTCTGTGGCCATGCAAGCCTGCTCAAAGTAAAAACACAGATTTTTATTAATCATTTATTGTAACTAAAGCATCTAAATGACAAAAATATGCATTTATTAAAGTTTATTTTTGGCCAAAAAGTTGCGCAGTGCACCTTTAAATAAAATAAAAAATCATCTGCGTCTTCATAGAAAAGAAGTGAACTGCACTTATAAATACACATCAACATAAAGTTCATTTCCTGAGCACAGTTGATCGTTTAAAAACCTCAACATGTGTTAAAACAGCTGTAACACAAGAACTGTGTAAACCACACATTGTATTGACTCATTTTAGGTAAAAATGCTTCTCAACATTCTGACTGAGGCAATACTATAAAAAAACACACTGGGTAAAATGAGATTTTGTTTCTCAGAAAATACTTTGAGTGCCAAACAAAGTAGTTTTCCTGTTGTCACGACGATCACACAAAGCTTTGCTGACTTGTTTGCTAGCGGCAATTGGAGGTTTATGATGTTTTAACTGTTGCACAACAAAAAATGTCCTTGTAAAACAGACTCAAACACATCTTATATAAAAAGGAAAGGTCACGAGTTTCTCTGTGTTTGATCCTAAAGTCTGTGTCAGGGACAAAAGTGAGAAAAGCCTCAGTGTTCTTGCTGTTTTTCTGCTTTTCTAGCAGATTTTTTTTTACATGTCACATACAAACTCATATATTTATTACATTAACTATCAAACTCTTTTTCTTATATTTTTTCCACATTTTAGCAATGTTTTGACTTTTACAGGAGACTTTCTTACCATTGTCTTGCTTGTATTTTGCTAATTATCGCTAAACTTTAGTCTCTAACATCTATTTTTGAGGCTTTTTTATTTCATAATTATTATTACATTATAATCTACATGTTTCAGTGAAAAAGAAGCGATGTTTTGTCGATATTTAACTGTATTTTACGATATTTTACTGCTCGTTGTCTTATTGTGAAAAGTTGCCGCCGTGTTTTACTGTGAAAGGGCGCGTCTCCGGAAGTGGGGCGGTTGCCATGACAGCACGTACACGGCGCTGGCAGTAAAAACCGCCGGACCGTCCGCAGACTCGTCCAGAACTCTGCGGGGATTTCACGCACTTTTACCCGGGATTAAACGCTCTCATCCCGGGCTCGGAGGCTTCGGCGGGACACGGAGAAAGCCTGCGCACTCCCGGGACACGGACACGCACTTTTAGACCCGGGTTAGACCGAGTTAAACCGAGAGAAACCGGACTGATTCCCTGCGGAGAAAAGTTTGGTGTCGCTGCGTTCAACGGCCAGGTCACGGTGAGTTTTACAAGACTCAGGCACAATTTAAATAAAAAATATATTAAATATTAGAGTAAAACAAAACAAAAAGACATAACAGTATAAGAAAGCAGAATATTAATATTAAATAAACTATAGGCTACAGTAGTTCTACTTAAATTATGAAAAGTTGCATCAAGTTAATCAGTTAAACGCAACTAACTGTTAACAAGCTAACGTTAATCGATTACTGGAAAAATCTTCAACTATTTTACATTAATACTAGTTTTTTTAGCGTTAACCAGAGCTGGCAAGTAACTAAGTATTTTTACTCAAATTCTGTAACATTAGTTTTCTTGAGTTTCTGTACTTTACGTGAAAAAATCTGGTGACTTTTTACTTTTACTTCTTATATTTTTCACGAAATATCTGTATTTTTTACTCCAACATTTTAAAAACAAGTGAGTTACTTTTTAAGCCCATAAACCCATTTTTTAAGCCCAGAAAGATCTTTTAAAACCAGGTCAGAGCTGCTGCTGCTGGATTAAACATGTTTGAACAAATTAAGTGAAAATCGTCAAAGCTTTAGCATTTCTAACAAAGATTACATATTTGTGATACATTTTTGATAAAAATCTGATGATTTAGAATACATTTACTGTAAAGAACATGTGTATAACTCAAGGCCCGGGGGCCAGATGCGGCCCTCCACATCATTTTATGTGGCCCTCAAGGTCTTATAATGCTTACTTTAATTTCATATTAATACCAGTTCCCAGTTCAGAGCGTTCCAACCTAATCAACTCGTATGTAAACATTATAGCTAATGCTAATCTTTAAGCTAAACAAAAGTAACGGTAAATAACCTGTAATCAATGTTTAAATTGTTTTTTGCGTCAGTTAAACCCCCCAAATACATTTATTGTGGTTATTGTTGAACTCGTATGTGAAGTGGGGCTTCCTCGACCAGGTCCCAGTTCACAAGTGGGATTAACCAGTTCGAGTGGCGTTCCAGCGCATTTTTACAAGTGGGAAGTGGCACATATACCAGTTCCCAGTTGCCTGGAACGCACCATTAGTGTCAGAAGTAATCTAGGTGTCTTAACCTAATTAAATGATTTATAAGTCATTCAAGTTTATTCAGACTAATGCAATGTGTATTCATATATCTTATGTGTATATTCTAATATCTTATAATCAAATACAGAAATTATTTTTTATTGTATGTCAAAGATCAACAAAGTTCATTTTAGTTATAACCGGCCCTTCGAGGACAGTCCTGATGCCAGTGTGGCCCTTTGTCAAAAGAGTTTGACCACCCTGCTGTAAAGCCTTTATCACGTCACAAAATTACAAACCAACTTTGTGCACTGCCAAAAAAATAAATAAATAATGTATTTCTAGATTAAGATGACTTAAAACCTAGATTTTAATCTTTATTTTTGCTTTTTTTTTTTCAAGATGGTTTTACTTGATTATATAATTTGTCTTCTGTCTTGTTTCAGTAAATTTGTTCTTATTTCAAGTCAGATTATTGGCTGGTGAAGTCAGACATTTTTACAAATGTGAGTAAAGTCAAAAAGAACCAGAAACGTCTTTCAACAAGCAAAATAAGCTGCCACATCTCTAGTATTTTAGTAGTTTTAACTGAGACTAGAGAATAACTTTTGGCAGTGTGATTGTACTTTTTACTTTTTTACACAATTTACACTCGTTTACTTTTGTACTATAACTAGAGTTATTTTTTACTTTTACTTCAGTACTTTTGCCATCTCTGTCATTAACAAGTCCAGAACCTGTCAGAGCTGAGAGAAGAGGCTTTAAGAGTCAAAGCAGTGGCCTAAACACTCCAAAATACACACTTGTAGTAAAAATCTCACATTTACAGGTCTTGGAACAGCTCATCATTTAATGGAAAAACAGATTTGTTTTTTTTTTCTCGCGTTTGTGTAAATCTAATTTAATTTTGTTCTCTAAATGTAATATTTTTCTATCTGCAAAGTAAGATTCTACAATTGAATAAAGATGTGTTAAAAAATAAACCTTTCTTCTAGGGCTGGGCAATATTATAATAAAAAATAAAATCGTGAGCTCGTCTCTGTAACAATCTGCTTTTTTGGTGATTTCTTTTTTCTCTATTTGATCTGTCTATTTTGTCCAAACTATAGTCTAAGAGTTGCCGAATCCAAGTCTTTTTAGCGACTTTGGGCTTCTTTTTTTTAAAGGGGTTGTACTGTGTAAGATTGAGAGGAATTTTAATGATCACATATAGTCCACAAACATTTAAATCATATTTATTCTTTACAACATGAATACTTAAGAGAGCACTGTTAACCAATCCACATCAACTGTGATACATTTATACGTATTTGAAATGTTTTATTACGGGCCGGAATATGGATCATTGACGCTAGATGTCAGCAGGGTAATTAGGCAAAATGCATGTGAAAGGCTCCCTCTAGTGTTCAAAAGTGGAAATATCTTTGTTTGTTTGTTTGTTTTTCTTACATAGTGCCCCTCTAAGTCTCTTTGGGACTGCGTTTTTATTTCATAAAAGGAATGAATTCTAGCAATTTTTCAGGTTTGATTTATGAAAATATATCAATTTATATGACTGAAACTTGAATTTTTAGCATGTTTTAATATCTAAAAGTAACTATTAATGTCAGAAAAACACACTTTTGCAGCAACACACAATGTTCTAAGAATAAATCTATTATTTTATTGAAGGCTAGGTTTGCTTGTTTCTCTCTAAAAAATCTGGCAACACTGGTCAGCTTTTGACAGCTGGAATTAGCTATTGATAATAAAATAGGTTTGCCCTTTAAGAGAATTGGAAAATAAACGATACAAGAATTGTGATAAAATCGAAATCGTGATCTGGCTCCAAGAAAATTGTGATGTTAATTTTTTGCCGTATCGCCCAGCCCTAATTTCTTCCCATAAAAATAAGTCATTTAAGGTTTTTAAATATCCACAAGTACAATTATCTGGGACATATGTGTAAAAGCTTTAATAGTATAATAGTAATATCTTTTTTTAAATTTGTTTTTAGTCTGCACTGTGTAACTTTTGGACCAAAAATAGAAAACTGCAGCTAAGTTATTGAACAGAAAAGACGTGAAAATAGTTTAAATTTAGAGTTTTTGGTGTTTGCCTGAGCCTCAGTGTTAAAACTAATGAATAGTCTCAGCTCTTGATACTAATTCGTTTGTGTTTTGTTCAGAATAAGTGATGACGGCTCCAAACACTTTTCACTTCAAAGTCTTTTCCTTTTCAAACAAAGATTCTTTACAAAGTCCAGCGAACACAAAGCCTCACTTCACTCGACTCTGATTTATGTTTTATGTTCTCTCCTCCAACTGTTTTTGTTCATTTTAAAGCTTTATTTTAGTTAGATATTTTCTTTCTGCTCACGTTTGATTCTATAAAACTGAGTTTGGACTTTGTTTTAAACTAATGTTTTTTCATATTTTTAAAAAGCATTTACACACAAAGTTAAAATGTGAATAAAATAAGACTGTTCATTCATTTTCTACCGCTTAATCCCGTTAGGGGTCGCGGGTGACTGGAGCCTATCCCAGTGACTTTGGGCCTTAGGCGGGGAACACCCTGGACAGTGGCCAACTCGTCGCAGGGTTAGACAGACAAACATTCACTCTCTCATTCACTCACTAAGGGAAATTTTAGGGATGCACCGATTCGATACCTGGATCGAATATCGGTGCCGATCCAGGACATTTTGTTGGATCGGGTATCGGTGCCATGATATCGGTTCAGCCGATATCGTGACTGTGCCTTTAATTGGACATAATGAGACTAATTTACAGGCTGGTGTTGATCCAGAACATTTCATAATATTGGGCATTTTATTCAGATTAAGTTGTTAAGTTGTGACTTAGATTATAAACAACAGTTACAAAACACAATATGACCAAATGTATTAAGTTTTTATTAGAAAAATAAGCAATTTCAGTCCTTTCACTGGTATCGGTGGATATCAGGCATCGGCAGATAGTTAAAACCAAATATCGGGATCGATATCGGAACAGAAAAAGCTGGATCCCTATATGTTACATTCATTATTCACTGTTCACTGCTAAAATAGTTCAAACTACAAATACAATATATTATATTATGATGTTATGATCACAAGTTTAATTCAATTCATTTAAATGTATTTTTATATAGCCCAAAATGACAACAACAGTCATCTCAGTTTAGCATTCTCACAGAAAATCCGATAGTTAGATTTAGTTTGTGCTCGTGACCACAGCCAATAGCGATGCTTTTTCTCAAAATGCGTCTGCCATTTTCTTTTAGATATTATACATTTTTATTCTTTTATTAAAAAACAGAACACCTTCAATCAAACGTTAGGACTATAGTTTATTTGCAATTCGAATGAATCTTTTTAAGTCAGGTTTTGTTGAAATTCAAAAGTGAATGGGTCAAAAAAGACCAATCATTTTGTGGATTAATATATATTATTTATGTATATTTAGATTGTCAGCTCATTTCTCATAAGTGAGCATCCACGGGTGTTTTAATACAAAAATACACACGTCTGATACAGGCACTTATGATTAGCATTGGGTGAATTGGGTCACTTTAAACGTTTACCGTTCTGTCTGTGAAGCGTCTAAAGTCAAACCGCTGATCCTTTGTCTTCTGTTTGTCTTTTACTACATGATACAAAACATTAAATGCAGTTTTTAGACGTGTATCTGAAGTTTACAATCGATAATCTCCAATTCATTTCAGTGTACGTGAGGCTTTGTTTTCACCCAAACGGGGCGGCACGGGAAGTGACGTATGTTGCAAGTCATCTATAGCACATTTACATGTCTTCCAAAGTGCTTCACACAGTAACTCCTCTCACTCAGTGACAGTAAACTGCCCTGGGGCAACTCAGTAGAAGTGAGTTGTCTAAACACCTGGCGCCTCAACCTCCGACCACCACCAAGTGTTCCCTAACCTGCATGTTATCAGTTGGTGGGGAAACCGGAGTGCCCGGAGGAAACCACCCAGACACAGGAGGAACATGTGAACTCCACACAGAAAGGTCCGGGCTGTTCAGGAATCGAACCTGGGACCTTCCTGCTGTGTGGTGACACTGTATATTGTTCAAGTTTCAGAATAATTTTTCTGGCCTGTTTGATCACAATCTCCTCAAACATCTGCTGTAAAGATGGATGTTCTTTGACTCCCATCACTTTAAAAGGAACCCCGAGAATTTTTTAATGTTTGTTTTCGAGTTTTCCTTATATCATAAAAGATATAAATACACACAAAAATAATCTGAAAAATCTACCGTTTTATTAAACTTTTACGAAATATATTTTCACGGAAGACGCCATCATTGTTTACAACGCAGTGCATTATGGGTAGTATGACGTCGAATCGTGTAACTACGAGGAAAGTTATGAAAGCTTACCACATTCTCCTTGTTTCCTCCCGAGACGAAATCACAACCAAAAGCCACACAATGTACCATTTTACAAAAACTACTGACGCTCCTGTTAACCAGATCAACGGCAGCTGTTGCAGCTGTTGTGTGCGTCTCACGACTGACGCTCACTGCGCCAGTGCGCCACACGATTCTGCGTCATCACCTCAAGATGGCGGCGCCCGTAATATCAGGAAGTTGTTGTAAACATAACAATTTTACGTCAAACGGCGAATATTTGTTGACTTTAAGTTCTACTTTTTAGTAAGTATACCTACGCGAAGTATTTTCGATCTATTTATGTAAATATTCGGGGTTCCTTTTAAGCTCTGTTCAGTTCTGATTTTGTTTTAATGGACAAATGACCAAACCACACACAGACCATATCTTATATCTTCAACCACCGCGTGATGAAACTGTCACTCAACTCCTGACGTGGGAAACACAGGAGAACACGTCAGACTGTTCTCACGGTTTGGTTTGGTCCCAGTTCTGCAGTGAGTGAGTGAAGCTGGGACATAACACAGAAACACAAGTAGACGAGGAGGAATATTTATAGTTTATTTAGGGTGAAAACATGAGAGAGATGGAGTGTGGAAACAGGAAGCAGCTCCTCAAACTGCAGCAGGTCAAACTGAGGTCAAACAGTTGGACTAATGATTAGTTATGTTTCACTCATAGACTGTATAATCAGGTATATACAGTCTATGGTTTCACTCTAACAGATACACTGTAAAACATGTAAGACACTTTAACTTAAAAATATAAGTACACTCTTTCCTTTATCCTTACTCTCTCCCTCATTCCCTCTCTCTTTCACTCTTTCTCTTCTTTCTCTTTGTCTTTCTTCTTCTCTTTCTTTCTCTCTTCTCTCTCTCCCTCTCTCCTCTCTCTTTCTTCTTTCTTTCTTTCACTCTTCATTCTTTCTCTCTCTCTCTTTCTCTTCTTTTTCTCTATTTCTCTCTCTTCATCTCTCTCTTTCACTCTTTCTCTTCTCTCTCTCTCTTCTTTCTCTCTCTTTCTCTCTCTTGTCTTCTTTCTCTCCCTCTCTCTTTCTCTCCTTCTCTCCCTCTCTCTTTCTCTTCTTTCTCTTTTCTCTCTCTTTCTCTCTCTCTTTTTATCTCTTTCTTTCTCTTTTCTTCTCCTCTCTTCTCTCTTCACTCTTTCTCTCTCTTCTTTCCCTCCCTTTCTCCTCTCTTCCTCTCTCTAGTTTTACGTACGATTAGTTCTGTTTCTCTCTCTCTTCTTTCACTTTTCTCTTCTTTCTCTTCTTTTTCTCTATTTCTCTCTCATCTCTCTCTCTTTCACTCTTCTCTTCTCTCTCTCTCTCTTTCTCTCTTTCTTCTCTCTCTCTTTGTCTTCTTTCTCTCTTTCTTTTCTCTGTCTCTCCCCCTCTCTCTTCTCTTCTCTCTCTCCTTTCACTCTTTCTCTCTTTCTCTTTGTCTTTCTTTGTCTTCTTTCTCTCTTCTCTCTCTTTCTTTCTTTCTCTCTCTCTTTCACTTTCTCTCTTTCTTCTCTCTCTTTCTCTCTCTTCTTTCCCCCCCTTTCTCCTCTCTTCCTCTCTCTAGTTTTACGTACGATTAGTTCTGTTTCTCTCTTTCTCTCTCTCTCTCTCTCTCTCTCTCTCCTCTCTCTCTCTCTCTCTCTCTCTCTCTCTCTCTCTCCGTAGGATTACTTCTGTTTTGTCTGAGGTGGACTTGTTCCTGTTTCAGAGTTCATGATTAACCCTTTAGTGTCACGGCTCGTCGCTCTGCTGCTCCGGAGCTGCTGCAGAATAAAACAAACACATTATAAACCGGAGAAGAGCAGAGCCGCAGGTTTGGAAACTCCTGACCTCTGACCTCCTGCACTTTTACACTATAAACTCAGGTCAGGCTGTTTTTAGACCAATCCAGAGATCTGCTGAAAGAGCCGATCAGACGTATTGATCATGTCTCCAACACCTTTGCTTCAGTTCAGATTAAATATAATCTGCACAGAAGCATGTTTTAAGATTTAACCTCACGCTAAACTACAGCGTCAAAACATGGACACAAATACAAAACTCAAATTCAAAAACAAACAAAAAAATCTAAAGCAAATACAAAAACACAAACTTAAAGGTGCACTGCGACTGCGTATACATTCTGTCTGTGTCTGTGTCTTGATGTTGGCGTTGGTGTGAAGAGTCGTTTTTATGTGTTGGTCTGTTTTGTCTGATCCCAGTTAAAGGCCTATTCATACTTCAGCCACTCAGGCTTTAAAAACAAACTGTCGTCATTTTGTTCGTGCAGTCGTTGTTCTTCAGTTCATGCAGGTTGTTCTTGTCACATCAGCAGAACTTTCTTCGGCAGAGCTGTGCAGCAGCTCCACTCTGATTGGCCAGTTTTTCCAAAGTGGGCAGGATTTCTCGTAGAATCCACTGAATCTTTTAACAGTTCTGTGCTGCCCGTGTAGTAGCAGCTGAACATGCTGCTGGTCTCCCCCGGTCAGCGTAAAGTACAGCTACACTGATAACGTCCCACCGTTTGTCTGTTTGTTTGTCCCACATTTCAGGTAGAGCCTGTTGTTAATAAAAACATTGAATAATCAACAAAATAACGAGCTACTGACGAGGTCAAAACTCCTCCTCCACAGCAGCACTAGCAGGACTCTGGTTCTGCTTCTGCAGCAGGTTAAACACAGCGGAGGATGAACAGACAGACCTGATAGAGCGAGGGTTTCATCTGTTCTATACTTTGTGTGTGCCCCCAGGGACGTAGCACCAAATTCTGGGCCCAGGTACAATTTTTGTTCATGGGCCCCTCCCCTAAAACACAATCTTCTGTTTTAAATATTTTTGTCTTTTCTATTCATTTGGGTTTTATTCCATCTAGATTAGTTATATACAGACTATTGATTGGCTGCAGTAAATCAAATTGAATGCATTGTAATACAACATTTCTATCGCCATAACGACTACAAAACATGACATTGATGTGTTTGTTTTTTGTGTTTGTCAAAACTATTGGGTCGGAACCACAGGATAAAATAGAATGTGTTTTAAACGCACTCTTTTACATTTTAGTTAACTTGTTTTAACATATAAACTTGTCTGAATTATGCAAAAAAAAAAAAAAAATACTGAGAAAATTCTTGTTTGACACATTAAAATGTTGCTGAATTGAGACATAGTGACTAAATTTAACACAAAAGGGGTTTTGGCCAATTAATAATCATCTTTATTTGGCGATTTTTTTCTTTGGCCAAAGTCCATTTGCTACCTTCTAAGGAAAGGTGAAGATCCTGATGTCACAAATAATTGCATTTAGAGGAACAATATTCATCTCACAAGCAACAATTACCTGCTTTTGGGGCCCTTTCCGGTCCTGGGCCCTGGGGAAATGAGTACCATTTACCCCCCCAGTCCGACGCCCCCTGTGTGTGCCCAGCGTGTGTGTGTATCTGTAAATACAAACAAACTCCCATATATTAATTGAGCTGTCTGTGATACAAATCTACACTCAAGGAAAAAAGAAACACCAACATTTTCATTTTCGAAAATTCCTTCGAAAACAAGCACATTTGTAAAAGTGTGTTCCATCCTGATGTGAGTCCATATTGGGCTGAAGACAGACTTGACTGATTGTGAGAACCATAAAGAGTGCATTACAGGTTTATGTTTGAGTTGACTTTTACCGCTGGTTAACTGTGCTCAAGTCTTCTCTATAAAAGGCACCAGAATGAAGCCAAAAACACACGATTGTCTCCACCAGAGAAGGATGGAGCTATGGACGCTGTTGTCTTGTGTCTCCACCGCTCTACCATTAGTCGTCTTGTTCCTCTAACGACCGCCCTTGTACTGGTGGCCCCAGTGTAACGACCGCCCTCGTACTGGTGGCCCCCGTGTAACGACCGCCCTCGTACTGGTGGCCCCCGTGTAATGACCGCCCTCGTACTGGTGGCCCCCGTGTAATGACCGCCCTCGTACTGGTGGCCCCCGTGTAATGACCGCCCTCGTACTGGTGGCCCCCGTGTAACGACCGCCTCGTACTGGTGGCCCCATGTAACGGCCGCTGCACAAGACCAACCGCCCCCCCGCACATCTCGGTGACAGGTTCAGCCTCCACCAGGTCCACAGCCGAGGCCATTGGGACACACCACAGGCCAGTGTAGAACAGAACCATCCGTAATCTCCTCCGCGCTGACCTGTATTCAACCATATTGGCCATATGTTGGATCAGTGCTTAGAGCTTAATAAGAGTTGTTCTGAGTATTAGAAATGGATGTAGGGTTCATAAACAGGCTGATCTCAAAATAAAATGATTCTGCCCCCCAAAACTCCCAAATCTGAGTGTTGTGTTTCTTTTTTCCTTGAGTGTGTATAGCAACAGTGTGGAAGCGGTTGTTATGGCTCAGGGGGTGGAGTCTTCTGCTGCAGAGTGTTTGCTGATGTATGAATGTCAGAGTCGAAACAAACTTTGTTCTTGTTCTTACGGCCCGAGCCGAACAAACTTCTTACTTCTGCTGAAGTATAAATAAGTCAGTTTAACTAATATTTCTGTTTGTTTTTTTAAAGTTCTTTTGTACAAGCTTTTATTTCATCAGCTCTGAGCAGAAACGTTTCCTCACCGTGTCTTTGTCTGGAGCTGAATCTAATCAGACGTTTCACAAACTCAAACAGAAAACGCTTTAGTCCAGAGTCACGTCCGACACAAAAGAACCAACGTGTGGACCTGCTGCTTCTGTAAAACTCTGATTCTTATGAAACCACTTTACTTCTGCTGCTTTTACTCCGTCATGTTTGAACAATGTTAAAGTGAATTTTGTTGAGCCTCAGAAACGTCCAGGCTTAAGTTTCTCTCATCATCGTTTTTTTCTCTTTTTTTCACAGATTTCTACCATTTTCGACGAACAAACCAAGAATCGAAGTCTTCAGGTTGTTTGTTCTCAAACAGCAGCAGACAGACTTTCTGTTCATTATTAACCCAAAGGTACAGTAGCCTGCATCTTCTCTTTTCTCCTCTCTCTCTCTTTCTCTTCTCTCTCTCTCTCTATTTCTCTTCTCTCTCTCCTCTCTCTCTCTATTTCTATCTTTCTCTCTTCTCCTCACTCTCTTTTCTCTCTTTTTTCTCCCTGTCTTCTCCTCTCCCCCCTCTTTCTCTTGTTACTCTCTCTCTTCTCTCTCTTTCTCTCTCTCTCCTTCTCTCTTCTCTCTCTCTCTCTCTCTCTAACTATTTGAAGAATGTGTCTGAGTCTTTTTCTTTGTTCTGACTGAAAGTGTCTGGCCAAAGGGAACAACGGCAGAAGATTGTGGGTTAGACTCTCTCTTCATTTCTCCCCCTTTTTCTTTCTTCTTTCTTTGCTCTGTTCCTCTCTTCTTCTCCTTTTAGGTTATGT
>CM076407.1:19979605-20077659 GCA_038363315.1 Mugilogobius chulae
TCTATGGTGAAGCTCTGAACTCGCTTCATGGTTATCTATCTATCTAGAAATCGGCTCACTGCCTTTGAATTTAAAACATAATAATTTATATCGAGCGCATAAGTTAAAGCGTTTTTCTTCTAACAGACAAAGATCCGTGTAAGAGATGGTTATGTACTTACCGATACTTGTCTGATATTAGAAGAAAACGCTTAACCTTAAGTACTTTAAGAAGACATGATGAACATCCCATAACCTAATATAGCGCATCTCGGCAAATCCCCAAAAAACGAAAGAATGCGACAAGAGAGAACTATCCACAGGATCTAACAAACTGGAGCTAGCAAGCCGCAGTGTGAGATAAGATTATGTTACAGTCTAATGTATACACTCACCTGGAGAGATCAGAGTAAACATCACCGGATGCAGCGTCAGAAGTATAACTCACCTGTTATGAGTGTTCAGAGTAATAACGGACCCAGGATGTATAACCACCTGGATGAGTCAAGGTATAACTGACCAGATGAGTCTGAAGTAACTCTCCTGGATGAGGTCTGAAGTATAACTCACCTGGATGACTGTCTGAAGTATACTCACTGGATGAGGTCAGAGGTATAACCTACCAGGATGAGGTCAGGTATCATCAACCTGGATGAAGGTCAGTTAAGTATAACTCACCTGGATGAGGTCAGAGTATAACTACCTGATAGGTCTGAAGTATAAACTCACCCTGGATGAGGTCAGTGTGGCTGCTGTAAACATCTTTGACTGGAAGCTGCTGAACTCGAGAGGCTTCAGCTTGGATGTTTGCGCAGCCCACTGTCAGTACCAACAGAACTCAACCAGGATTATCATAGTCCTGGCCCAGAACTCATGTGCAAGTCTACCAGGACCAACCAGAACTCATCCGGACAAATCCAGAACCCAACCGGGACTAAAACAGGACAAAACAAGGACTGAACCAGGACTAAACCAGCAGCCCACTGTCAGTAACAACAGAACTAAACAGGTCTAAACCAGGACTAAACCAGGACTAAATCAGAACTAAACCAGAACTCACCCAGAACTAAACCAGACTAAACCAGGACCAACCAGAACCCAACCGGGACTAAAACAGGACGAAACCAGACTAACCAGCAGCCCACTGTCAGTACCAACCCAGGTCTAAACCAGGTCTAACCCTGGACCTGCTCAGACCTCGTTAAGTCCTGGTCCAGTCTGAGGATCTGGGCCAGTTTCATGTCAGTCCTGGTCATGGTCCGGTCCTTGGATCTGGGCGGAGTCGACAGGAAGTGGGTGTGACGGGAGGAAGAAGGAAGTCCTGATAAACACAGAGTCCTCCGGGAGTCCAGACCTGAATGAAGCCACGTCTGGACCTCAGTCTGACCCCTGGACCTGGACCAAGACTGGAACAAGACCTGGACCAAGACTGGAACAAGACTGGACCAAGACCTGGACAAAGACTGAAGCAAGACTGGACCAGGACTGGACCAAGACCTGGACCAAGACCTGGACCAAGACCTGTACAAGACTGAAGCAAGACTGGACCAAGACCTGGACCAAGACTGGACCAAGACTGGAACAAGACTGGACCAAGACCTGGACCAAGACCTGGACCAAGACCTGTACAAGACTGAAGCAAGACTGGACCAAGACCTGGACCAAGACTGGACCAAGACTGGACCAAGACCTGGACCAAGACCTGGACCAAGACCTGTACAACTGAACAAGACTGGACAGACTGGACCAAGACTGGACCAAGACTGGACAAGACTGGACACCAAGACTGGAACCAAGACTGGACAAGACCTGGCAAGACCTGAACCAAGACCTGGACCAAGACCTGGAACAAGACTGGACCAAGACTGGACAAGACTGGAACAAGACTGAACCAAGACTGGACCAAGACTGGAACAAGACTGAACCAAGACTGGACCAAGACTGGAACAAGACTGGACCAAGACCTGGACCAAGACTGGAACAAGACTGAACCAATGACCAAGACTGGACCAAGACCTGGACCAAGACCTGGACCAAGACCTGGACCAAGACTGGAACAAGACCTGGAACAAGACCTGGACCAAGACTGGAACAAGACCTGGACCAAGACCTGGACCAAGACTGGAACAAGACCTGGACCAAGACCTGGACCAAGACTGGAACAAGACCTGGACCAAGACTGGAACAAGACTGGACCAAGACTGGACCAAGACTGGACCAAGACTGAAGCAAGACTGGAACAAGACTGGACCAAGACCTGGAACAAGACTGGACCAAGACCTGGACCAAGACCTGGACCAAGACTGAAGCAAGACTGGACCAAGACTGGACAAAGACTGAAGCAAGACTGGAACAAGACTGGACCAAGACCTGGAACAAGACTGGACCAAGACTGGACCAAGACTGGACCAAGACTGGAACAAGACTGGACCAAGACCTGGACCAAGACTTTTAGTATTTAGTGATTTCTTCTTTTGAGCCGTGAGCCGTGTAAACATCCTACACTCTCGGTGTGAGCGCTGCCCCTGGTGGCCGGGAGTGGGAATGTTTGCTCCGCTCGCCTCAAAAACTCTCACAAAAACACAACTTTATTTATTTATTTATTTAATTATGAACTTCTGTACATCTGTCACATGTTTTAGTTCAATAATAAATAAATAAAACCAGAAACGTGCCTTTTTATTATTTATTTAAAGCTTTATTTTTGTTGTTTTTTGGTCGTTTTTCCTCTCAGAGCCTCTGCGGAAGTCACATTTCATCATCAAACCAGAAGAATCTCGTCGTGTTTATAGCTTAAGTCAGACTTTATTTACTTTTTTCGTAAACACGTGGTAAGTTTATATGTTTAAAAGCAACATTAATCTGATTGTGTGAAACTTTGACCTCGTTTGTCCAAAATAAAAGGTTTTCAAAAGACAAATGTGTGTGTGAGGGTTTTTGTTCTCAGGACAATTATCCAATCAGAACGCAGAAGGTTTACTGCTGTTTTAGTCCTGCTTTAGTCCTGGTTTAGTCCTGCTTTAGTCCTGCTTTAGTCCTGGTTTAGTCCTGCTTAGTCCTGCTTTAGTCCTGGTTTAGTCCTGCTTTAGTCCTGCTTTAGTCCTGGTTTAGTCCTGGTTTAGTCCTGTTTTAGTCCTGGTTTAGTCCTGTTTTAGTCCTGCTTTAGTCCTGCTTTAGTCCTGGTTTAGTCCTGCTTTAGTCCTGGTTTAGTCCTGCTTTAGTCCTGCTTTAGTCCTGGTTTAGTCCTGCTTTAGTCCTGCTTTAGTCCTGCTTTAGTCCTGCTTTAGTCTGCTTATCCTGCTTTAGTCCTGGTTTTAGTCCAGGTTTAGTCCTGTTTTAGTCCTGCTTTAGTCCAGCTTTAGTCCTGTTTTAGTCCAGCTTAGTCCTGTTTTAGTCCTGTTTTAGTCCTGGTTTAGTCCTGTTTTAGTCCTGCTTTAGTCCTGCTTTAGTCCTGGTTTTAGTCAGGTTTAGTCCTGTTTTAGTCCTGCTTTAGTCCAGCTTTAGTCCTGTTTTAGTCCTGGTTTAGTCCTGTTTTAGTCCTGCTTTAGTCCTGCTTTAGTCCTGGTTTTAGTCCAGGTTTAGTCCTGTTTTAGTCCTGCTTTAGTCCAGCTTTAGTCCTGTTTTAGTCCTGCTTTAGTACTGGTTTAGTCCTGGTTTTAGTCCTGCTTTAGTCCCGCTTTAGTCCTGGTTTAGTCCTGCTTTAGTCCTGTTTTAGTCCTGCTTTAGTCCTGCTTTAGTCCTGCTTTAGTCCTGCTTTAGTCCTGTTTTAGTCCTGCTTTAGTCCTGCTTTAGTCCTGTTTTAGTCTTGGTTTTAGTCCTGGTTTAGTCCTGTTTTAGTCTTGGTTTTAGTCCTGCTTTAGTCCTGTTTTAGTCCTGCTTTAGTCCTGCTTTTAGTCCTGCTTTAGTCCTGTTTTCGTTCTTATTGTGGGTTTTGTTTTTCTCAGACTAAAATAGATTTGTAAAGAGAAAATACAAACCGGAACTGACCTTTCGTGGACCAGAGTCACGTGATCAGTAATACAAGACGATCACCACCAGAGGGAGACACTGCATCACTTTCCAAGGAACATTTTGCAAACAAAACTTAGATTTTTTTTTTTATTTTGTGACCGAAACTGACACTGATAGAGCAGGGACTTCATACAGGGGAGTCAAACTCATTTTCAAAAGCATTTTAAAGCTTTTATTTTTATTTATTTATTTATTTATTTTTTTTTTAAGAAATAAAATTATAATTGATAAAATCCATATGTTTAATACACTGTAAAAACTCTCTAGGCCAAAAAGTTTAGCTAACTCAAATGTTTGTGTTGATACGACTTGACAATGTGAAGTAAAGATGTTCTACTAAGACCTAAGGTTAAAAAGAGAGAAAGAGTAAGAGAGAGAGGGGAGAGAGAGAAAGAGAGGGAGAGAGGGGGAGAGAGAGGGAGAGAGAGAGAAAGAGAGAGGGGAGAGAGAGTGAGTGAGAGAGAGGGGAGAGAGAGGAGAGAGAAAGAGAGGGGAGAGAGAGAGAGAGGGCAAAGAGAGAGAGAGGGGAGAGAGAGAGAGGGGAGAGAAGAGAGAGGGGGGAAAGAGTGAGTGAGAGAGAGGGGAGAGAAAGAGAGAGAGGGGAGAGAAAGAGAGAGGGGGGGAGAGGGAGAGAGAGAGAGATTGAGAGAGGGGAAAGAGAGAGGAAAGAGAGAGAGAGAGGGGAGATAAAGAGAGAGAGAGAGGAGAGAGAGGGAGAGAAGAGAGAGAGAGGGGGTGAGAGAGAGAGGGGAGAGAAAGAGAGAGAGAGGGGGTGAGAGAGAGAGAGAGAGAGGGGGGGTAGAGAGAGTGAGAGTGAGTGAGAGAGATTGAGAGAGAGGGGAAAGAGAGAGAAAGAGAGAGGGGGGGGGGGGGGCAAGAGAGAAATAGACAGGAGAGAGAGAGAACATTCAGACCTGTTCAGACCTGGTTCAGACCTGGTTTAGTCCTGGTTCAGAGTTCAGACCTGGTTTAGACCTGGTCTAGACCTGGTTTAGACCTGGTTCAGACCTGGTTCAGACCTGGTTCAGTCTCTGAAGCTGAACTTCTTGTTTTAAAGCAGAAGTCAGCAGGAGAGTTCGGTCGCTGAGGAAATCCCCCGAAACCAAAATCCAAAAAACAGTTTCGACTCAAATTCACAAACAAACTTCAATCTTTTTAATTTATTTATTAAAATTACGTTTGTAAACAGCAGAATCATTGTTTATTGTTTTCTTTTGCATTAAACAACAGATATGTTTTATTTTTGAATCTCAAGCAAAAGAACCGACTAAAACGACAAAATGATCAAATATAAAAAATATAACCTAAAACACAGATTTTTAAAATATTCATCCCAGTTGGGTCATTTTTAGGATTTTAATTTCACTTCCTGTGTCAGTTTTCTTATTTGTGCAGTTTAATTAAAAAAAAACAAACAAGTACAATATCAGTATTAAAAGTTTTATGTGAATTAAAAGTCTCTCTTTCTCTTTCTCTGCCACTGTTTATTAAAGAGAAGCTAAACCCTAAAATAAGGTTTTTTTGGCTGTTAAACTATGAATATGGTGTTTAAATAGAATTGTCTACTGTTCTGAGTCATTTTTGGCATTTTTAGTGCAAACTGAGCCAAATTTAGCAGGTTTCAGGTCCAAATAGTCACAAACTGTTTGTGTCTTTCATGTCAGCTCTAGACTCTGTGACCTCAGCGTGTATTTTCCACAGCACTAATAGAGGTTCTGCAGGTGACATCATTCTAAATGTTCATGCTGAGTGAGAGTTAATGGAGAGAAAGAACATTTTCTCTTGTAAGAGTTCAATAAACAGATAAAACAGGAAAAATAAACTACAGTTTGAGAACAAATTCAACCCACAACAAGTCTACTGAGCACTGGGTTTGTAACTGACATGTAACAGAGAAAATCAAGTCAACAGTTGTAGCAAAGCAGATAAACAACAAGACTTTAGCTTCTCACATTAATCAGACTTTGAAAAGACACACAGTTGAACTTGTTACCTTTTTCTTCTTTAAAAAGATGTTTTTAAGTCCGTTTGTTGCCATTAAAATGTCCTAAATCATCAACTGTTTTAGCAGACAAACTTGTGGCAGACAAGCCGTTGCCACGACAACAAAGAAATACACTGAAGAAATGCCACTCATTCTAAAGTTGCTAAGCATTGTTGGAATAAAATGATGTCACCTGCATAACCTCTATTACAGACACCTGCTGTCAGTCCAATCACACTGCTCCTCTCCTCTCTCAGCCCCTCCTTTGACCTTCTCCCAATGCTTTTCAATGAGTTTGCTGTGTTTGGAATGTGTTTGTGGGTGGAGTTTACCTTTAAGGACAATGTACAGTTACATTTAGCACAAGAGGTGCTTGTAAGATTGTAGCTTACAGCTAATTTCTATCTGTAGTCCTGGGGAAGCACATTTTTTTAGTTGTAGGAGGAAACCTACGCAGACACGGGGAGAACATGCAAACTCCACATAGAAAGGGAGTCGAACCCAGGACCTTCTTGCTATGAGGCCAGAGTGCTAACCACAGCACCACCGTGTCGCCCATACTATCTCTCCATTTCTTTCCTTTCTCTCTTTCTTCTTTCCTCCTCTCTTTCTTTCTCTTCCTTTTCTTTTTCCTCTTACTCTCTCCTTCCTTTTCTCTTTCTCATCTTTCTCTCCCGCTCCGCTCTCTATACTTTCCTTTTACTCCCTCTCTCCTTCTTCTTTCTCTCATTTCCCTTCTCCTCTCTCTTCTTTCTCTCCCTCCTCGCTTTTCTCTCTCTTCTTTCCCTCCACTATCTCTCTTCTTTTTCCTCTTACTCTCTCTCCTTTTGTCTCTCCCTCCCTATTTCCACATGCCAAGAATCCACAGGACTACAGACCAGTGGCCCTGACGTCTGTCCTGTGCAAATGCATGGAGAGAGTTGTAGAGAAACAGCTGGCATGCTCACTATAGACAGACTGGACCCTCTTCAATTTGCGTATAAGGCAAAGCGAGGATGGAAGATGCAGGCCTCACCCTACTGAACTCTGTCACTGAGTATATGGACTCTGCTCGACCATACACCAGGATTTTATTCATGGATTTTTCCTCCGCTTTTAACACTGTTCAAATTGACAATCTGTTGCATCGTCTTTCAGACCTCCACATTCATCTCACATTAATTGTATGGATTAGGCAGTTTTTATTGGACAGACCACAACATGTGTTTTTAAATGGTTTTAAATCCAGCACACTGATTTTAAAAACTGGACTTCCGCAGGGCTGTGTCCTGTCTCCCATCCTCTTTTCAATTTACACCAATGAAATCAGGTGCAGCAGGCCAGAGATGACACTGCTGAAATATGCAGACGACATGGCCCTGGTGGGCTCATGTGAAGGATGCTGCAGCTCTCTGCCAGTATCATCAGGAGGTGAGCTCTCTGCTCCAGGTGTTTGAGGAGAACTCACTGGAGCTGAACATCTCAAAAACTAAAGAACTGTGTTGTGCGCCCAGAGGACAGTTTCCACCAGCTCTGATCCAGCCTCTCAGCCTCCAGGGGGATCTGGTGGAGCAGGTGATGTCATTCAAGTACTTTGGGACTGAAATTGATACCGGTCTGTCTTTTAAACAGCATGCAGACACAACAGCGCCTTCACTTGCTCCGAAAACTGAGGTCATTCCATGTAAACAAGAACATTTTAACAATGGTTTACAAATCACTGATAGAGTCAATACTAAGTTTTAATTTGACCTCTTGGTTTCATTTTCTGACAGTAAAACATAAATCCAAACTTTCTCGAATTATAAATCAGGCCAGTAAAATAACTGGTACAGTGCAAACGTCCCTGTCTGAACTTTACAGTCGCTCAATGCTGAGAAAGGCAACTCAGATCACTGAGGACTCCTCTCATCCACTCTATAACTCATTTCAACTGTTACCATCAGGCAGACGTTATAAGGTCCCATTGGCTCGCAGGAACTTGTACAAAAAATCATTTGTTCCAAATGCCATTGCTTCATTGAACAGTCATAGATGAGCCCAGGGAACAGAACTGTTGTTTCATGCATTATGATGTTTTATTTGTGCTTTTTTATGAATGAGCTGTGGATGAATGTCTAGAGCCTTGTCAAAGACGAATTTCTGCCACATGTTGGGGCAGACAATAAAGTTTTTCTTTTCTATTCTATTCTATTCTCTTTTTCTCTCTCGCTCCCCTCCCCTTTTTCTTTCTCTCCCTCTCCTTCCTCTTTCTCCTCTATCTCTCAACTCTTTCTCTCTCACTCCCTCTCCTCTCTTTTAACTCTTACTCGCTCTCCCTCTCTCTCCTCCCTCTCTTTTCCTCTTTTTCTCATTTCAACTCTTTATCCTCACGTCTTTTTACAGTGTAGTCGCCTTTTCTTCACTGCAAACCAAACAAAACAACAACAGACACATTACATTTGCATAATCGTTCATTTTATTCACATTTTCAGGGACAGTTTTGAATAAATTAAACCGAGGGAAGCACAAAGTCTTATTATTATTATTACTGAGTTAAAATCATCACATTTGGACAGAATTCAAACATTTACAGTCACAATATTCACACAAGTTTAATATGAAAATCTGTACAAAGAAAGAGGCACTTTGCAGACACATTCACACAGTTTATATTATTATTATTATTAAAGATATAAGTGTGTTTTTAGTGAAACGTGGAGCCGACAGGAGAAAGAAAACTTAATGTATTTTTTAATTCTGTGTCGACCTCCTAAACCCTGATGACATTTTGTTCGTTTAAAAACACAAAAATAATCGATAACAGCTTAGATAAACCTTCTCTTCAATTCAAACTTTTATATTTAAGACACTGTTTTTTAGACTTTTTACGACCTCAAAGAAACCCTGAATGATCGGAAAACTAAACGAGACTAGACGCGACGAAACCAGGTCTGAAAAAGTAAAAATATATTATATAATGTTGGGAATATGAGTCGATTGTGTAGGGCCCGACCGATGTATTGTTTGGCCGATATTCTCACCGATATGAGCACTTACAAGTCTTTTGGTTGACTGATTTACTACCGATATTTATGACATGTTGTACCTCGTTTTAAAGCTTAGATCTTCCAGAATATAACCGTTCTATTCAATCCGCAATCAGATTAATATTTAGCGCAGTTATTGAATTTATGTGTGGAGTTGTTTGTTGTCGGACTGCACCTGAACGCAGCAGCAGGCTGACGCTCTGAGACAGCGCTGGATTTAAATGCTCTCAACTCCGCTACTAACGCAAGAAAAGGAAATAACTTCTTCATAGATGACGCCTGTTACAACAGAAAGGACTTTTATTTCATCAGAGTATCGGTGGAGAAGAGGGACGATCCTCGACAGAAAGACAACAAGCAGAAATTAGATTTTCTCACTACGGACAGCCGTTTGGAATTTGGTCTAATCTATCTAAGAATTATTTTTGTGAAGACTTGGGATCTGAGAAGAGGTTATGTGAACGGTGAGTGTTGTTGTTTTCGCTTTAACTAGTAGCTAACTGTAGCTAGCTACCGTTAGCATCATGAGCTAACTGCTAACTGCCTGATTTTTTTCTCCAACCCAGTTATGCCAGACACATCACTTTACATTGGTGGCTATGCTAGCAAAAGTTTATGTTTTAAAATATTTACTTAAGGGATTTGGGTAAGGTTAGGGTTAGGTTAAGTTAATTTGGTTAAGTTTAGGGATTTGGGAAAGGTATGCTAACCAGGAAGCGGCATAACTGTGTTGTTGTTGATTATACTAGACAAACATTGACATGTAAATTAGTCATGAAACGAGGTTTTAATGGTCGGCATTTACGCATTTTAATTGCGGCAACGTCGTGCATATTAATGAGGCTAACCGCACCTTCAGCATCTCGTATTTACTTTGTGATAGAAACTGTTTATTTATTTATTTGACAGGGACATTGCACAATAAATGTATTGTACAGACCAGATATAGCTACAAGCTAATTTTCATCTGTAGTCTCTGGGCAGAAGCAAAGTGACAGCAGGTTTTAGTGTGTAGCAGGTCATCATTAAAAAAAGCAAACTGAATTGTGAGTTAATCTCTGTGACAATCTGCTTTTTTTAATGAAACCGTCATATCGTGATTTCACATTTTTCCGTTTAATGCTTCTGTTTGTTGAATACATTAGTTTTGTCCCATCCACTTCTGCTATTCTCGAGGTCGGACTGATGACGTGGCGTGACGTTTTGTTTGGTTACAGACGACGCGAAGATGAAAACATCAACTAGCTGTACGTAGTAATGCTTGGCACGACTAGAGTTAGATGCTCAAATTAGAGATAGGTTTTTGGGTGGCCGATTGCCGATTTCAGTGGCCGATATTTTTATGCCAATTTCAAGGCAGATAGCTATAGTCGGTTGGCTAAAACAATCCCACATGGAATTGAGATTTGAGGAGTAAAAAACTAGTATTTAAAAAAACAACAACACATCACTCGCGTTTAATGTCTATGAGACTGAAATTAACTCGGAACTTTTACATGCGCCAGAAAGACGAAGCGAAGACTTTTGTGTGCAGTCCGCTCACCTTCGTGCTCTCAGTAAAGAGGACTAATGGCGGTTTGTACTCATACATTTTGTAACGAGTGGAACGGAAAAATAAATGCCCGTTGTGCAATTCTGCATGTTGTTTTCACCCACGTGCGTGCGTTCTTGTAAACATACACCCGGTGATGGCTTCTACAGAGGACTTTCAAGCAAAAGTTCAAAAAATTATTTCAGCTGACCGTTAATGCAGAAATATACAAGTATGTTGTTGTTTAATAAACACTGCATGCTACAGCTTAAAAAGAGAGAAAAGGTGCTGAGGCAGAACCAAGCCCCGGTGATCAAAGATGGCGGGCGCTGTGCGTCATCGGCTTTTGCTCACTGGCGTTCGTTGCCAATATGGCCGTTAGCTTTAGCCTTTTGCTAGGTGCTCTACAGGCTATGGAACATGTGCAGTTGTGTTCCCCCATAACTCCCCCCGCGAGGAGCGGGACGAACTCGAGCCGAGTGAATCCGAAAGAAGCCAAAAGCTCACACGATCAGAGCGGCAGTTACAGTGTTAGCAGCGGTAGCCGAAGCTAAAGCTTAAAAAGCCGTTTTATACTAAACTAAAACCTTTTGAACCGGAAAAAAGTTTATGATGTGAATCTAGGTAAGAATCGCTGCAAAGTCCGTCCGTTTTTAAAGCTGTAGGTGCTGTTTCTGGCGAACACGAGTGGTTTGTGTTTGCATTGCACTCTAGGGAAAAAATCCTTTCTAGCCTGTAGAGGCATTTTCCCGCTGCAGCACCAATGGAGCGACCACTGGGGCTGATTTACAACGGCTGCAAGCTAGCAATACTGTATCCAGATAATATAATAGATCCATGGGCAGAACGCAGCGCCCAGTCTAGTGCCCCCGTTCTAGTGTGTGTATGGGTCCTTCAGGCTATGGCAGCCCAGGCGGTGCCTGATCAAAAAACTGACGTTTTCTTTCCGATAACGTTTTCTAGTTTCTTTCGTTACAAAAATGTGAAACTGAATAACTATAAAGAAATTAAATAAAAAATTAAAAAATAGGCCTTGAAGACCAAAATTGAGGCCGATATCATAAAATATCGGCCGGCCGATATATCGGTCGATCTCTAGCTCCAATACTAAAGTTTGGAAACTGTAAACAACTGTGCGGTGGTGACTGAAAGTTTAAATTTAAATTACGTTGGTACTTTACGTTGTTGTTTTTCCTTTCATTTGGCATTGCTGCAACAAAAATCGTCACGGTGACGCTAGTCCGACCCCGAGACTAGAGACTTACAATAAAGTGAGAATATTTTTGGAGAAGATACTTTTGTTGTCTGATGAGCAAAACAAACTTGTATGACAAAAGAACCTGTTTCTATTTCTAAGCCGTTTTTGCAATAAACAAAAAGTGAATTATTGATCTATGGCATAGTTTCTTCCTAAATATAAAGAAAAATCACAGTAAGTCTCCTTTAATATTAGCACAATGTCTCTACACTTATTCATGTTGTCTTTAATTATGGAAAAAAGAAAAATAACTTTCCAGACGTTAAATTAAATTAGACCTTTTAACTTCTCTGCTCGTGTCGGCTCCGGTCTCTCACATGGCTTTATTCACAACAGAAAAAAAGAACATTTGATATAAAACACTAAACTTTCATTTCAGGAGGAGAGAAGAAGCAGCAGCAGCTCGAATCAGGCTAAAAACAGTAGCTGCTCGTGTCAAAGTCTGGACTTTCTTTCTTCTCATTTATATATAAAAAAAAAAAAGAATTGTGAATGTTTGATTTGTGAAGTTTGTTAAAGAAAATGACCAGGAAGACACAGATTCACCTGAAACCTGAAGATGTATGTTAGACCTGGTTTAGTCCTGGTTTAGACCTGGTTTAGACCTGGTTTAGACCTGGTTTAGTCCTGGTTTAGTCCTGGTTTAGACCTGGTTTAGACCTGGTTTAGTCATGGTTTAGTCCTGGTTTAGACTGGTTTAGACCTGGTTTAGACCTGGTTTAGACCTGGTTTAGACCAGGTTTAGACCTGGTTTAGTCCAGGTTTAGACCTGGTTTAGACCTGGTTTAGACCTGGTTTAGTCCAGGTTTAGACCTGGTTTAGTCCAGGTTTAGACCTGGTTTAGTCCTGGTTTAGACCTGGTTTAGACCTGGTTTAGACCTGGTTTAGACCTGGTTTAGTCCTGGTTTAGTCCAGGTTTAGACCTGATTTAGTCCTGGTTTAGACCTGGTTTAGACCTGGTTTAGTCCTGGTTTAGTCCTGGGGTAGACCTGGTTTAGTCCTGGTTTAGACCTGGTTTAGACCTGGTTTAGTCCTGCTTTAGTCCTGGTTTAGTCCTGGTTTTAGTCCTGCTTTAGTCCTGTTTTAGTCCTGCTTTAGTCCTGTTTTAGTCCTGCTTTAGTCCTGTTTTAGTCCTGCTTTAGTCCTGTTTTAGTCCAGCTTTAGTCCTGTTTTAGTCCTGCTTTAGTCCTGGTTTAGTCCTGCTTTAGTCCTAGTTTAGACCTGGTTTAGACCTGGTTTAGACCTGGTTTAGTCCAGGTTTAGACCTGGTTTAGACCTGGTTTAGACCTGGTTTAGTCCTGGTTTAGTCCAGGTTTAGACCTGATTTAGTCCTGGTTTAGACCTGGTTTAGACCTGGTTTAGTCCTGGTTTAGTCCTGGGGTAGACCTGGTTTAGTCCTGGTTTAGACCTGGTTTAGACCTGGTTTAGTCCTGCTTTAGTCCTGGTTTAGTCCTGGTTTTAGTCCTGCTTTAGTCCTGTTTTAGTCCTGCTTTAGTCCTGTTTTAGTCCTGCTTTAGTCCTGTTTTAGTCCTGCTTTAGTCCTGTTTTAGTCCAGCTTTAGTCCTGTTTTAGACCTGTTTTAGTCCTGGTTTAGTCCTGCTTTAGTCCTAGTTTAGTCCTACTTTAGTCCAGTTTTAGTCCAGCTTTAGTCCAGTTCATTCCAAATTAAAACCTGACTCTTTTACACTTAATTTATTGTAAAATTCTCATTATTACAACAATAAAAAACTCATAAATGGTGTTTTTGTACAATTGTCGGACTGTGGCTTCTGCACAAACGTCAGAAAATCTAACAAAAGTCAAATATTGCTGTGAATCTGTTTCTGTTTGTTCTCTTTTTTAAGGCGGTCTGTTTTCTCTGAGGAGGAAAAGCAGAGTCTCGTTTCATAAATTTCCAATACTGCCTTAAATATTTCAGGAGGAAAAGTGGTGTTTTCTGCTGCTACATCAGAATAATAAATATAAACAGGAAAAAGAAGCTCCTCCTCATGTCTCTCCTCTTCTCTCTCTCTCTCTCTACACCTCTCCTCCCTCTCTCTCTCTCTCTCCCTTACAGCTCTCCTTTCTTCTTTCTGATTCCCTTCCTTTTCTTTCTTTCTCTCTCTCTCATCTCTGCTCCTATCTCCTCACTCTCCTTCTCTCTATCTCTCCCTCTCTTCTCTCGCTCGCTCTCTCCTCCTCTCTCACCTCTCCCCCCTCTCCCTCTCTTCCCTCTCTCTCCTCTCTCCCCCTCCCTCCTCCTCTCTCTCTCCCTCTCCTCCTCTCTCTCTCTCCCTCCCTCTTTCTCTCTCTCCCTCTTCTCTCCCTCTCTCTCCTCCTCTCTCTCTCTCTCCCTCTCTCTCTCTCTCTCTCTCTCTCTCAACTCTCTTTCTCCCCCTCCTCCTCTCTCTCCTCCCTCCCCCCCCTCCTTCTCCTCCTCTCTCTCTCTTTCCCTCTCTCTCCTCCCCCCCCTCACCACTCCTCCTCTCTCTCTCCTTCTCCCCCCCCCTCACACCTCTCCTCCTCTCCCTCTCTCTTTCCTCCTCTCTCTCTCTCTCTCTCCTCCCCCCTCACCTTTCCTCCTCTCCCCCCCCTTCTCTCTCTCTCCTCCCCCCTCACCTCTCCTCCTCTCTCCTCTGGTGCTCAGGCGTAGGATTAGGCGCTCTGTACCCGCTCCCTCCTGCCTCCTCTCCCTCCTCCTCCTCTCCCTCTCTCTCCCCCCTGACAGGAGGACCCCAGATGAAGTTGTGTCGGGGGGTGTAGTGTCTCTTGGCGTAGCGCAGCAGTCTCCTCCTGGTGGATGGGAGGCGTACGGTGTAGACGTAGTACTCCAGAGCGCTGTGTTTCATGTTGGGCAGCGTGTTGTGGACCAGAGACTCTTCCAGGAACAGACGAACCAGCGGAGCTTTGAACGACTCGTACCCCAGCTCGCCCAGCGACTTCAGGATCCGCGTGATGCGCAGGTAATTGTGCTGAGACCTGCAGGAGACACGGGGACAAACGGAGACAAGGTTTAGAGCAGGGGTCTCAGACTCGTGGCCCGGGGGCCAAATGTGGCCCCTGAGATGATTTTTTGCTGCCCCCAGGATGGTTTCAAATTAACACTGAATGCGGCCCGCACATAACAATTTGAACTACAGGTCCCACAATGCACTGCAGTGTAGCGCAGCCTCAGCTCCTCCCCCGCTGCCTCGCAGCTGCAGCAAACACAAGATGATGAGAACTCATAGAAGTGACTTTTAAACTCTCCACAACAAATAAACGGACAGAGAACAAAGGGATTCTGAGAGCAGAAGTTTCAGACACGAGAAGAGACTGTCACAGCGTAAGCAGCTGCTCTTTTACAACAGAAAGGCACAGATGTTTATACTTTCAGACAGGTGAGCTTCTCTGAATAAGTTCGATGTCATAATGAAGTGCTTCATGTGTTCAGCTCCACACCACTTTTTATTTAATGTAATTTGATCAAATATCCACGGAGATATGTGCAGATATTTCTGCTGAAAAAGACGTTTTAGTGATAAGAATCAGCACAGCGAGCGTAACCGCGGCAACACGCATGAGAAAACACACTCAGCTTTATCAGTATCTAATCGTCAACAATATAAACATGCCTGAGGCTCACTTCTGTAGTGTTTGTGAAACAGACTAAAAGTGTGAAGAGCACAAGAGTAAACACACAGACCAGACTGGAACATGAACAGTAAAGGCTTTTACTGTTGAAATGTGACTTGAAAACCTCTAAAATGCACCAGAATACAGGAAATAGCCTGCAATTTGGTCAAAAATTCCCTGGTGAGGACAGTGTGACCCTGGTTAAACACTTTTATTTACTTTTTTCATTACATAGGAGAGAGTATTGTAAAATGCATAGGCTAAAATAATGCTGTTATTATAGTGTAGGCTCTATATTGGAGGTGCAACGTAATAATTTTATTTATATTGAATATATCAGAGCCAGGTCAAAATTTTTAAATGCGGCCCTCGACCCATTTGAGTCTGAGACCCCTGGTTTAGAGGAAAGTGAAAGTGCCTGCGATTGCAAAAAGAAGGACAAGAACACAATTAGTGCATCTTATTTGTCCTTAAACTATATTTTTAACCACAAAGTTCATTAAAACATTTGATAAAAAATGTACAAAAACAGCCAGACACAAAACCAGGACTAAACCAGGACTAAAACAGGACTAAAACAGGACTAAAGCAGGACTAAAGCAGGACTAAACCAGGTCTAAAGCAGGACTAAAACAGGACTAAAACAGGACTAAACCAGGACTAAACCAGGACTAAACCAGGACTAAACCAGGACTAAAACAGGACTAAAGCTTGACTAAAACAGGACTAAAACAGGACTAAACCAGGTCTAAAGCAGGACTAAAACAGGACTAAAACAGGACTAAAACAGGACTAAACCAGGACTAAACCAGGACTAAACCAGGACTAAAACAGGACTAAAGCTGGACTAAAGCAGGACTAAAACAGGACTAAAGCAGGACTAAACCAGGTCTAAAGAAGGACTAAAACAGGACTAAAACAGGACTAAAACAGGACTAAACCAGGTCTAAAGCAGGACTAAAACAGGACTAAACCAGGACTAAACCAGGACTAAACCAGGACTAAAACAGGACTAAAGCTTGACTAAAACAGGACTAAACCAGGACTAAAACAGGACTAAAACAGGACTAAACCAGGTCTAAAGCAGGACTAAAGCAGGACTAAAGCAGGACTAAAACAGGACTAAACCAGGACTAAACCAGGACTAAACCAGGACTAAAACAGGACTAAAGCTGGACTAAAGCAGGACTAAAACAGGACTAAAGCAGGACTAAACCAGGTCTAAAGGACTAAAACAGGACTAAAACAGGACTAAACCAGGACTAAACCAGGACTAAACAGGACTAAAACAGGACTAAAGCTGGACTAAAACAGGACTAAAACAGGACTAAACAGGACTAAACCAGGACTAAAACAGACTAAACCACTAAAGCAGGACTAAAACAGGACTAAACAGGACTAAAACAGGACTAAAACAGGACTAAACCAGGACTAAACCAGGACTAAACCAGGACTAAACAGGTCTAAAGCAGGACTAAAACAGGACTAAAACAGGACTAAAGCTGGACTAAAGCAGGACTAAAGCAGGACTAAAGCAGGACTAAACAGGACTAAAGAAGGACTAAAACAGGACTAAAACAGGACTAAACCAGGTGTAAAGCAGGACTAAAACAGGACTAAAGCAGGACTAACACTAAACAGGACTAAAACAGACTAAACTGGACTAAACAGGACTAAAACAGGACTAAACAGGACTAAACAGGACTAAAACAGGACTAAACAGGACTAAAACAGGACTAAAACAGGACTAAGCAGGACTAAAACAGGACTAAAACAGGACTAAAGCAGGACTAAAACAGGACTAAAACAGACTAAACAGGACTAAAAAAAAACAGGACTAAACCAGGTCTAAAGCAGGACTAAAACAGGACTAAACCAGGTCTAAAGAAGGACTAAAACAGGACTAAACCAGGACTAAACAGGACTAAAACAGGACTAAAGCTGGACTAAAACAGGACTAAACCAGGTCTAAAGCAGGACTAAAACAGGACTAAAACAGGACTAAACCAGGTCTAAAGCAGGACTAAAGCAGGACTAAACCAGGTCTAAAGCAGGACTAAAACAGGACTAAAGCAGGACTAAACCAGGTCTAAAGAAGGACTAAAACAGGACTAAACCAGGACTAAACAGGACTAAAACAGGACTAAAGCTGGACTAAAACAGGACTAAAACAGGACTAAAACAGGACTAAACCAGGACTAAAACAGGACTAAACCAGGTCTAAAGCAGGACTAAAACAGGACTAAAACAGGACTAAAACAGGACTAAACCAGGACTAAAACAGGACTAAACAGGACTAAACCAGGACTAAACCAGGACTAAACCAGGACTAAACCAGGCTAAAGCAGGACTAAAACAGACTAAAACAGGACTAAAGCTGGACTAAAACAGGACTAAAACAGGACTAAACCAGGATAAAACAGGACTAAACCAGGACTAAACCAGGACTAAACCAGGACTAAAACAGGACTAAAACAGGACTAAAACAGGTCTAAAGCAGGACTAAAACAGGACTAAACCAGGACTAAACCAGGACTAAACCAGGACTAAACCAGGACTAAACCAGGACTAAAACAGGACTAAACCAGGACTAAAGCAGGACTAAACCAGGACTAAACCAGGACTAAACCAGGATTAAACCAGGACTAAAACAGGACTAAAGCAGGACTAAACCAGGACTAAACCAGGACTAAACCAGGACTAAACCAGGACTAAACCAGGACTAAAACAGGACTAAACCAGGACTAAAGCAGGACTAAAGCAGGACTAAACCAGGACTAAAACAGGACTAAAGCAGGACTAAAACAGGACTAAAACAGGACTAAAGCTGGACTAAAGAGCAGGACTAAAACAGGACTAAAGCAGACTAAACCAGGTCTAAAGAAGGACTAAAACAGGACTAAAACAGGACTAAACCAGGTCTAAAGCAGGACTAAAACAGGACTAAAACAGGACTAAACCAGGACTAAACCAGGACTAAACCAGGACTAAACCAGGACTAAAACAGGACTAAAGCTTGACTAAAACAGGACTAAAACAGGACTAAACCAGGTCTAAAGCAGGACTAAAACAGGACTAAAACAGGACTAAAGCTGGACTAAAGCTGGACTAAAACAGGACTAAACCAGGACTAAACCAGGACTAAACCAGGACTAAAACAGGACTAAAGCTGGACTAAAGCAGGACTAAAACAGACTAAACCAGGTCTAAAGCAGGACTAAAACAGGACTAAACCAGGACTAAACCAGGACTAAACCAGGACTAAAACAGGACTAAAGCTTGACTAAAACAGGACTAAACCAGGACTAAAACAGGACTAAAACAGGACTAAACCAGGTCTAAAGCAGGACTAAAACAGACTAAAACAGGACTAAACCAGGACTAAACCAGGACTAAAACCAGGACTAAACAGGACTAAAGCTGGACTAAAGCAGGACTAAAACAGGACTAAAGCAGGACTAAACCAGGTCTAAAGAAGGACTAAAACAGGACTAAAACAGGACTAAACCAGGACTAAACAGGACTAAACCAGGACTAAAACAGGACTAAAGCTGGACTAAAACAGGACTAAAACAGGACTAAAAACAGGACTAAACCAGGACTAAAACAGGACTAAACCAGGTCTAAAGCAGGACTAAAACAGGACTAAAAACAGGACTAAAACAGGACTAAACCAGGACTAAAACAGGACTAAAACAGGACTAAACCAGGACTAAACCAGGACTAAACCAGGACTAAACCAGGTCTAAAGCAGGACTAAAACAGGACTAAAACAGGACTAAAGCTGGACTAAAACAGGACTAAAACAGGGACTAAACCAGGACTAAAACAGGACTAAACCAGGACTAAACCAGGACTAAAAACAGGACTAAAACAGGTCTAAAGCAGGACTAAAACAGGACTAAAACAGGACTAAACCAGGACTAAACCAGACTAAACCAGGACTAAACCAGGACTAAACCAGGACTAAAGCAGGACTAAACCAGGACTAAACCAGGATTAAACCAGGACTAAAACAGGACTAAACCAGGACTAAAGCAGGACTAAACCAGGACTAAACCAGGACTAAAACAGGACTAAACCAGGACTAAACCAGGACTAAACCAGGACTAAAACAGGACTAAACCAGGACTAAACCAGGACTAAAGCAGGACTAAACCAGGACTAAACAGGACTAAGGCAGGACTAAAGCAGGACTAAAACAGGTCTAAAGCTGGACTAAACCAGGACTAAACCAGGACTAAACCAGGACTAAACCAGGACTAAAACAGGACTAAACCAGGACTAAACCAGGACTAAAGCTGGACTAAAACAGGACTAAAACAGGACTAAAACAGGACTAAAACAGGACTAAAGCAGGACTAAAGCAGGACTAAAGCAGGACTAAAGCAGGACTAAACCAGGACTAACCCAGGACTAAAAGAGGACTAAACCAGGACTAAACCAGGACTAAACCAGGACTAAACAGGACTAAACAGGACTAAACCAGGACTAAACCAGGACTAAAACAGGACTAAACCAGGACTAAACCAGGACTAAAGCAGACTAAACCAGGACTAACCAGGACTAAGGCAGGACTAAAGCAGGACTAAAACAGGTCTAAAGCTGGACTAAACCAGGACTAAAACAGGACTAAACCAGGACTAAAACAGGACTAAAACAGGACTAAACCAGGACTAAACCAGGACTAAAGCTGGACTAAAACAGGACTAAAACAGGACTAAACCAGGACTAAAACAGGACTAAAACAGGACTAAAGCAGGACTAAAGCAGGACTAAACCAGGACTAAACCAGGACTAAACCAGGACTAACCCAGGACTAAAAGAGGACTAAACCAGGACTAAACCAGGACTAAACCAGGACTAAAACAGGACTAAACCAGGACTAAAACAGGACTAAACCAGGACTAAACCAAGACTAAAACAGGACTAAAACAGACTAAACCAGGACTAAAGCAGGACTAAAACAGGACTAAACCAGGATTAAACCAGGACTAAACAGGACTAAAACAGGACTAAAACAGGACTAAAGCAGGACTAAAACAGGTCTAAACTGTCGTGTGATGAATCTTTCCGGATCATTAGTGAAACTGTCTCACAGCAGTGACATGTGGAGCAGCCATTTTGTGTCTCGTGCATTTGCTTAATTAAGTTTTTTGTGCTCGGAAAGTCATTAGCGCCGCGTTACCGTGGAAACACAACAGGATTTCAGATTTAACGAGCAATAAACCAACTGTGTCAGAGAAAGAGACCGGCTCTGGGGAAAAGAGACGAAGAAAGACAAGTCAGAGTCAAAGAGAGACAAGTCAGAGTCAAAGAGAGACAAGTCTGAGTCAAAGAGAGACAAGTCTGAGTCAAAGAGAGACAAGTCTGAGTCAAAGAGAGACAAGTCTGAGTCAAAGAGAGACAAGTCAGAGTCAAAGAGAGACAAGTCTGAGTCAAAGAGAAACAAGTCTGAGTCAAAGAGAAACAAGTCTGAGTCAAAGAGAGACAAGTCTGAGTCAAAGAGAGACAAGTCTGAGTCAAAGAGAGACAAGTCTGAGTCAAAGAGAGACAAGTCAGAGTCAAAGAGAGACAAGTCAGAGTCAAAGAGAGACAAGTCCGAGTCAAAGAGAGACAAGTCCAAGTCAAAGAGAGACAAGTCCGAGTCAAAGAGAGACAAGTCAGAGTCAAAGAGAGACAAGTCCGAGTCAAAGAGAGACAAGTCCACACTCTTACCCCGGGCTCACACTGCCTCCAGATCCGGATCCGGATCCGTCTGGGTCCGGTTGTCACTCACACTGCCTCCAGAATATGCATGTGTATGTACGGACTCTACTGGCCTCGCGAGTTCACGGGGGTTCACGCTCAACTTGGGAGTTTCAGGGAGTTTACGTGATCTCTGACACATGGATATGTAAACAAAGAACACTTGTGCCGTGTTTTGGGCTTATTTCACGTCACTTCATTTTCTGTTGGATTTTTCGCCGCACAAAGGGTAAGTACGGGACGTTTATTTACCTCCTGTGTGTTACATAGTCATGTTTATGTCGAGCATTTTGACGTATTTGTTGTAGTAGCAGAAACGTAATGTTGTTACTTTGAAAACGACCGGATTCTCCTTACCCGAGAGCACTTGGTTTCCTGTTTGTCGTGTTTTGTTTTCAAAACTTCACCAAAAAGGGCTCTGGAGCGCTCCGGCAGTCCGGAAAAAGTTCCTTTCAACGGAAACGATCCGGACGTACAGAGCACATCCGCGCGGATCTCTGGACCGGACGCATCGCCGTGTGAGCCACTCTCATTACTTTTCAAGAATTGGAAAGCCTCCGGAGTCCAGTCCGCAGTCCGGTCCGGAGTTAGTGTGAGCCAGGGGTTACAGCAGACTAGTAGTAATGACTGTAGTAAACTCACTCATTGTATTGACTATAGTAAACTCATTGTATTGACTGTAGTAAACTTACTCATTGTATTGACTATAGTAAACTCATTGTATTGACTGTAGTAAACTTACTCATTGAACTGACTGTAGTAAACTCATTGTATTGACTGTAGTAAACTTACTCATTGTATTGACTATAGTAAACTCATTGTATTGACTGTAGTAAACTTACTCATTGAACTGACTATAGTAAACTCATTGTATTGACTGTAGTAAACTTACTCATTGAACTGACTATAGTAAACTCATTGTATTGACTGTAGTAAACTTACTCATTGAACTGACTATAGTAAACTCATTGCATTGACTGTAGTAAACTTACTCATTGAGATGTACAAATCGTTGTTCCCAGTTGGCAGCTCGAGCCACGTTTCCGTTCTTGTCCAGAAGTTTGACTCCGTAAAAGTCCAGCATCAGAGAATAAGCCGCCACGAACCTGCGCTTGGCTTCACGCGTGCTTTGGAATTCCTCAAACACACAAACACACACATACAGGTATTTTAAAAGACAAGAACGGTTTTGTCACTCACTGCTCAACAACCTTTCCTGGACTTACTTTAATCTCGTCCTGAGTCAGTTCATGTGCGTAGAAGTTAAGCCCTTGTTCTCTGAGAGGAAACAGCCTGAACACACAAACAAAACATTATTAAACATTATTAAACACTTTTAAACACGTGCAGATCATTGTTTTGTCTCTAAAGCCACAATATTAATGTAAAACAGCCTGATTCTAGTCTCAGGTTCATGACTTCCTGTTGAAAAGTGCAGAAGTGAAACTGCAGAGGCCAGATCCATTCATGTGTTTTAGAGTAAAAATAACAATAGTGTGACATGATGTGAACTTTACAAACATGTTTCTGGGGTCAGATTTTTGTTTTGTGTAATAATCTTTAAAGGTTGTATGGAGGATTTTTTAAATCAACAACTGCTTACTGTTTTTCAAATGATGCACATGTGTTTCTCCTCCCAGGACCACGCCCTTCACTGTAACTGGGCCAGTGAGTTACTTAGGAACACTGAGGGTTTGCTTGACAGGTTCACAGGCCAATAGATAACGAGGTACCTCGTTATCTATTGGTCAACGTTTTACTGGCCTCATCATGTCCACACTATATTTTTATAATTATTTTTTTGTTCAGCATAAGTACAAGGCTGTTACAAATCTATACAACTGTTTTTGACCAAGACTGACAACAAACTATTTTTGAAAATCCTTCATATAACCTTTAGGTAAACACAGAGATGTAAAACAACTGTACTCAACCAAATACATTCTTGTTTTTAGCCTGTTAATAGTCCATAATTATGACAATCAAAGTATAACACTGTAGTAGTGTGGTTCATCACAATTACAAAATCCCAGCAGTAGTGCAGAGAGGAAAACATGAGCGGGGGGTCTCGGGGTCCTCCCCCAGAGATTTTGGAAAAATTAGGCCAATTTTGGTGCATTTTGATGCTTCTGGTGGCTGTTGAATTAAAATCAATCTACTGCTGAGGCTAATAAAAAAAAAAGAGTGTGCAGTCTATTTTGTAAAAAAAAAAAAAAAATAGACTCCGCAACATTTGGTTAAACAGCCAATTGAAAAACAAAAAAATGAGAATTCCTGTTCAAATAGTTGTGTAAACATACAGTTTATTGGTTTGCGGGTGCTGGGGTCCTCCCCCAGGAGATTTTGGATGTAATTTCTTTCAATCTGGATTTGCAGATCAAAAGTTTTACACTGGTGCAAAAGCATTTTTTTTAGATTATTTCAACTAGCTTAGACATAAGGCCTTTTTTGCTGCGTTCAGACCGGACAGCGTTGGAGCGTTCAAAGCGTCCAGCCTACATGTTAAGTCAATGTAAACCTGCTTCTTTAGGCGTCCAGCGAATTGGCGTCTAGAGTGTTAAAATTCGCTTGTTCAGGTGTCCAAACCTGCGGCGGACGCTTTGGCCTCATCAGGAGTTGACGCCAGAGTTGGGCTCTGCTGAACTTTCGAGCATCGAACGCCTGAGTCCACCAATCAGACACTGCTGTGACGTAGTGACGCTGTTCTCCTTTCACATCAAGTGGAAAGGACAACTATTACTATTATTTTATTTATTGTTTTAATTTTGGGGATTTATTTATTCTGTGCAAGTTTAGTCTGTTTGATTATAGTTGTTTTATTTTTCTGTGTGCTATAGAAATAAAGTAGATTGGATACTCAAGTCTTTTATGAACTTTTTTAACCAAAGGTCGCTTGTTTTGGGGCTTTTCTCAAAGACTTGGTCGCTCGTTGCACTGAAAATCTAGCGACACACAACAAACAACATGGAACTGATCTGGACTGACAAAGCCTCACATGGATCTATTCCAAATGTTTAAACCTGCTGTAGGACGTGACACTGGAGGAGGACAGAGACAGCAAAACAACTGTCTGGAGGAGGAAGAGAAAGTTACGTTTTATTAATGCAGCAGCCTCTCTCTCTCTCCTTTTCTCTCTCAGTGATCTGTCCTAGAGCAAAACAAAGACTATTGCAAAAAAACTGGAAACTCAAAGAAGTGCATTGGGACAAAAAAAGTGTCCCTGTCCTCATACGGGCGTTGTGTCGCCAGTTTCGAAAATATTCTGCGTCAAAATTTGCTTTAACATGCAAAATTAGACGCTTTGACGCTGTCCGGTCTGAACGCAGCATTAGAATGGGCAAAAAACGTTTTAATTTCCAGGACATTTGGCTGTTTTTCCCATCTTCCAGGTGTTTTCCAGGACACGTGGGAACTCTGCTTTAAATAAGTCTGTTTGACGAATACATTCTTTGTTGTGTGAACCTGAGTCAGAATGTTAAATGTTAAATCTGTTATAACGTGTTGAGTGCAGAGGCTGTAACACAAACACAATCTTTCACAGTTCAGACTCTCACCACTGGATGTAGGTGTGATTGTGCTCCAGTTTGTCGTAGTCTCCTCTCCATTTAGTCAGAATCTCCTCGATGTAAATCCCTGAAACGCAAAAGGAAACGTTTATCTGGACGTGAACAAACAATCAGTGTGCACACAAAACCATGTTCTAAAAGCGTCTGTGTTTTATTAAAAAAAAATAAATGTGAATTACTGATCTACACATGTTATAGTTTGTTCCTAAATACACAGAAAAAACACAACAGGTTTCCGCTAAATCAGACAAGTAACAAAAGAAAAGGCTCGGTGTCCTCTGGTTTTGAATAGAGCTAATTGAGTCATTCTCTGAAAGTGGGACCGCTTTGACCATTGGTTATTTGACAGGTTTTTATTAAGTAAATAATAATAATTTTGTTTTAATTTTTTATGTAATATATACTACTAATGTGCCTAAAAATTGCAACCCAAGATCAGATGGAACTTTTTTTTTTACAATAGCTTAAATCATGACCAAAAGTGTGACATTCTTATCCAGCAATAAACATGATGTAATGTCCTCATGTAAACTTGATAAAATACTGCATTGAAACACAATAAAATGTAGAATAATGTTGGAAAATATGTTTACATTTAGTTTTTCTACTTTTTGTATTGAGTTTTGTGAAAATGAGCTGAATTCCTGGGTATCTGAATGTAACTGTTGGCGTCCATATAAGTTACACACGGACCTGATCAGTTTTATCAGCAAGTGAAGACTTTTCAACGCGCAGGAACCTTGCAGCGGATAAACGCCACTAATGTGAGTATTCAGAGAGAATATCTCAAAAATCAACATTTTATTTAGGCCTAGTTTACAAGACAACGTTCCCAAGAAAACCGTCACAGTTGTAACGTTTTGTGTTCACAGTTTATATGGTGTTGTGGCGAGTTAATCTTCCTTCACATGGAAACGTAGATAGACCCAAAATGCTGTAGTTCTTATGCCGCGTCAGGAGGTGGCGGTATTGTGCTAGGACTCCAGATAACCTTACCATGAACCCACGCAGCCTATGATAACACGAGCATCGACAGGTTTACAAGTTCTTCAGATCAATAAAATGGCGAAGGAAGCAACAAGGACCAACGCGAGAGGAAAAAAGGGAGATCGAAACAAACACGGAGGTTCGAGGACCAGTGCGCGAGTAAGACGCAGATCGCCGAGAGCTGGACACAAACACGGGGAAGACGGCTCTTTTTTACCGGGTGTCTGCGGCGCGCCCCTGTCCGGTAAGAGTGAGCAGTTTTCTGAACACACGAATTTGAATGGATTCATTGAATCAACACCAACAGAGGCGTTGGATTAGTTTTGTGTCTCCTTCTCTGTACGCAGGTATGAAAGCTGGACGCATTGGCTTTGCCTTATGAGAATGAAAAGTGCTTTAATTGGTTTAAGAGACATTTTTGGTGACTGGGCAGTCTTCTTCTACTGTGTGAAAGTAGCGGCTACTGCACGTCAGTGACGTGACCGTCTTCATTGAATTTAATTAATTTTAATTGACCTTTATTTAACCAGGGAAGTCCCACTGAGATTCAGAATCTCTTTTGCAGGGGAGCCCTGGGGGAAGGGTCAGAGGCATTAATGGACATGTTTTTTTAGTTGTAGGAGGAAACCGGAGTACCCAGAGGAAACCTACGCAGACACGGGGAGAACATGCAAACTCCACATAGAAAGGCCCCGGGCGGCCCGGGAGTCGAACCCAGGACCTTCTTGCTATGAGGCCAGAGCGCTAACCGCTGCGCCACCGTGTTTTCCTGTTTACACTGCGGTGTAATCACTGAACGTCCTCGGTGAAACTACCTCTTGAATTGTCTCCAGTGGAACGCCGATTCAGTGAACACGTAGCTCGTTGTTGTGTAAAAGAGAAGCCAATTTGGCATGGAAACGTCACGGATTTGTGAAAACTTGTTGTCGTATAAACTGCCCCTTAGTATATAGCAACTCTCTCAGATAAAAAATGTGTCCAGTTGGTGTCCAGTTGGTGTCCAGTTGGTGTCCGGTTAGTGTCCATGTTACATGCGGAATTATGCTGGATTGAGAGAAATTGAAATTAAAATTGAAATGGCTATATTGGAAAAATAGTTGTGCATCTTTCTTGACCATTATAGATCCTGTCAGTACACTTCTCAAAGATGGAAATTAACATACAAATAAAACAATTGCTGCAGTTTGACTTTTCAACCTGGATGTCACACTTTATAGTCCCACTTTCAGAGAATGACCCAATTGATTCATCATCAACTAATTCAATAATCGAATCATACTTGAAGTTGTGGTTCTAATCAGGAGCCGAATGCAGCTCTCTGATTGGCTGAGCTTGGACGGTTCTTTCCAGTTTCACTTTGTCGTTTGTAAAAAAAAAAAAATTGATTGACCATTTATGCAACCAAAACAAATACTGAGCGAAGGATTATTTAGCCTGAATATTTGGTCTAAACATTTTACAAGTATTGAAAAAGGAGGTGTGTTTTTACTCGACCAATCAAAGTTCAATACGTTCATAATTTGATCATTAAACTTGTTTGGGATTTTTTTTTGTTGGATTAACATATTATCGCCTGAATATCGTAATCGAAATATGACCAAACATTATTGAGATATCTATTTTTGTCAATATCGCACAGCTCTAAGTTCATGTCCACCGAATTGGAGCCCAGAGAGAAAACGCCCGAGGAGGAGTTAATGAAAGTACGATGAGAAGAAAAGGGAGAATTGTGTAAAAATACCACTGGAAGAACATGGGCTCTTTTGCGCCTTCCCGCTTTTTGATCGGGACTAGTACTAATGTGACCCTCCATGTAAACACTGTAGGGGACACTATCGCGCCGATTAATTTTTTTTCACCATGAGTGGGTCCAGGACAGAAAATGTGTCATTGGTCCGATATCAGTTATCGACACCCTCAGCCTCCTTTATATCAATATCGGTTTCCAAAAAGCCATATCGGTCAGGCCCTAGATAAAACTTGTTGCTATAAATCTGTACTTCTAGAACAGACTTGGGCAAACTGCGGCCCGGGGGCCAGATGCGGCCCTGGAACTGTTTTAATGTGGTCCCTGGCACATTTTTGAGAATGCGTGTTACTCTTTATTAGGGATGCACCGATCCAGCTTTTTCTGTTCCGATACCGATTCCGATATTTGGGTTCTATGTATCTGCCGATACTCGATATCAACCGATACCAATGTATGGACTAAAATACCTTATTTTTCTTATCAAAACATAAGACATTTGGTCATATAGTGTTATGTAGCTGTTTTATAGTGCAAGTCACAACTTAGGAGCTTAATATGAACAAAATGTCAATCATTATGAGATGTTTAGATGAGCATCAGCCGGTAAATTAGTCTCCTTGTGTCCAATTAAAGGCACAACAATGGTATCGGCTGAACCGATATCAAAGAGTCGATACCCGATCCAGGAAAATTCCTTGGATCGGCACCGATATCCGATCCAAGTATTGGATCGGTGCATCACTACTCTTTATATTTCTTGTGTTTGACTGACTTGGCTATGGAGCATGTGTCTTTGCTTGTTATTAAGTAGTTATTATCAAGGTCTCACGCAGTTGTAAGCAGTTGTTATTAAGGTATGACAATAAATGGTCAAAATATAAAAAGCCTATGTTTTACAAAAATGCGCCAACATTGATAATGATAATTTGTTACACCAATGACCGTGGTCCGGCCCTCCACTACTTGTCCATGTTCGAATATGGCCCTCTCGAAAAAATAATTGCCCACCTCTGTTCTAGAACCTTCTTAAGCGGCATTACCTTCTGTCTAAATTAGTTAAATCTTGTATTCAAGTGACTTTTCTGTTCTAAATAACTAATTAATCGTCCAACTAATCGATGACCAACATAGCAGTTAGTTGCAGCTCTCGTTGTGACTCTAGACTTGGGACAGTCCAGATTAAACAGTAAAACCTCAGATAATCTGGTGTGAGTTTTCAAACTGACCGTCTGGAATCAGAGGGATTTTGTTCAGGTAAAATCGCAGGTTTCGATATTCGTTCGGCTGCCTGGACTTTCTGTAATTCTGTAAAAAAAAAAAACAGGAAAAGCTTTAGAATCAGTATCTTTCACAACACAGCAGTCAGATGAAGTGCAGGTAACATTAAAGAGAAACTAAACTCAGAATCACCTTTTTTTCACTGTCAGACTGTGTATACGGGGTCAAAATTGAATTATCTACTGTTTCCAGGCCTTTTTTGGACATTTTTGTGCAAACTCGTTCATTTTGCAGTTATGTGTGTAAAAACCGTGGCTGTACTGCCGCAGGGCAAACGCTGTCAGTGCATTTTCAGTTCACTCTGACGTCACAGTGATTTCATGCGGCAGACGAGCCACTCAGATGGTTTATCTAAACTCTTCCCTCTGACATTGCTGCTGCGGAGAGTTGGAAAGAGATCACCCGCTGCATAATGATATCAACTTCAACTTCAACTTCACTTTATTTGTGTCCCGCATGGGGCAATTAGTTTTGCAGCAAGAGAGATGTACATAAAATAATCACAAACATAAAACACATATTAAAATGAACTCCAAATTGCAGTACAATTTTCATCCAACAACAAAGGAGGAAATTACACACAAGAACAATCTACTAACGTGTGCTTCTGCCCTGCGCAGCATTTAAAAACTGTACAGCTGCAGGAATAAAAGAATTTCGGTATCTGTTACACCTCATTGCTGGGAGTCTAAGTCTAGAGCCAGAAGGAAGGTAGCTGAACTCATTATGAAGAGGATGAGCATCATCAGACAAAATGCTCAAAGCTTTCCTCAGCCGTCATTTGGCTCAGCTTGTTGAGTGAGTGGCGCGATGTGTCACCACTAGTTCAACGAGGCGCTGGTTCGAAACTCGTGCCTGTGTTTTTCATTTTCGATTTTCATTATTAGAAAATACTCACATAACAGGCTCATGCGCTTATGCAGACTAAAGCAAAGGTTTGATACGTATGATTTGCAAAGCAAATATTAAAAAATCTTTACGTGTGAGTAAGCAAAGACTTGGTGCTGTTGCTGTACAGCTTCCTCCGCTGCAAATCTCACGTCAGGACCAGGACCGCTCCGACACAAAACTCACATCATTCACCAGGCTCGCTGTTCATATTTGGTGCTGTCAATCAAAGTCTGTTCACACCCACTGGGCGTCTCTTAAAAGTCCTCCTGCATCTCCCACTTTTGCGAGTCTGTTTGAGGTTCAGTTGTGGGCGGAGTTAGTCTCTGAACGCGTGTTTAGCCTCACTTTAATAATATCAAAATGCTGTTTTTTGATCTAATACAAAAGGTTAATGAGCTTCAGTATTTCACACAGCTGCTTCTTTTCCACAGTCTTCTTAAGATATCATGTATTTTGCTACAATCATAAAAATATAACAATAAAAAACATAATTTATAAAACAACCGAGCAGTCCATTTCCATCTGCTCATCAACCGAACAACGGCAGAAACACACCAGCTGTTTTTTATTATCAAGAATTTCCCACAGAAAAGCTGCAGCGGTGAGAAAAACATCTGGAAATCTGACAGAAACTTTTTAAGGCCTGAAATTCAAACTTTTCTGTGTAAGAAACCCTGAGAATGAAACACACACACATTTTGTCGTCGTGAAAAAAACAAAGGCGTGTTTTCGAGTCTGAATGAACAGGTTTTACCGGGTAACTGTGTCTGTATTTGTAAAGATCTCGAGCTGCGTAGAAACTCCTCTTCATCTTTGGGACCGACTCTGGAGAATCACACAACTGTAAAAAAAACAAAAGACAGGACAATTATTACACTTGTTATATCACAGGACTGCATAGTGTATTATAATAAAATCTAAATTACAGATTGTAGTTTTTTGAAAGTCCCAGAAGTTACTTTGGTCAGATCGTCCCAGTGGTAAATATTTATCAAAGTTCTACTGCGGTTAAGTTGAAAATTATAAAGAAAGTAACAAATTAAAGTTAAAGATGACATCGTAGAAAAACAGGTCGACAATGATCAGGTTTTATCAACATAATTTAATTTTTGACCTTGTAGGAGGAAACCGGAGTACCCGGAGGAAACCTACACAGACACAGGGAGAACATGTAAACTCCACATAGAAAGGCCCCGGGCGGCCCGGGAGTCGAACCCAGGACCTTCTTGCTATGAGGCCAGAGCGCTAACCGCGTCGCCACTGTGTCGCTCGGTATAACATATAAATCTATAAATTCTGTTAGACTACTTTAATGTTTCTGATTCGTGGACAATTATTTTATTAGAAATGTAATAAAATACACATGATCTCAACCTCTGAATCTCAGTGGGACTTTCCTGGTTAAATAAATTTCAATTAATTAGCTTCAAATCTTTAAATCAAACTACCAAATACATGTAGTATTTCTACAATTTCATTGTTTTTTTTGTTTGTTTGTTTTATAGAGGTTCTGCAGGTGACATGTCTCATTCTAAATGTTCGTGCTGAGAGAGTTAATGGAGAGAAAGGACATTTTCTCTTGTAAGAGTTCAATAAACAGCTAAAACAGGAAAAATAAACTACCACCACAAGTCTACTGAGCACTGGGTTTGTAACTGACATGTAAAAACAGTTGTAGCAAAGCAGATAAACAACAAGACCCTCTCAAGTCACTGACCTTCAAGTTACACTTGGGTGATCTTGGAAAAAACATAATCATGATTTTTTTTTTCTCATTTTGATCGATGTCGATTTTTTTTTTACCCTTTTCAAAACCAAGTGAAAAATGCCATTCGTGAACATAAACAAAATAAAAACTTTTAATATGTACCATTTGTTAGATTTTTTGAAACTACAATAATCTGTCTCAAAGTTTGACTTTTGCTCCAAACTACATTTTTATAGACAAAATATTGGTTTTCGATCTTTCGAATCAAAACCCACCACCAAATAATTGACGATTTCTTTTGATTCGATCTCTTGATTTTTCAATTAATGGCCCAGGTACGAGTCAAGTGTTAATCACAGGGACACACTGGAAGCGATTTCCGTGCTACGCAAGCCCTATTTCTATCACGCGGACTTGTGTAGCGCGAAAATCGATCGTAGTGTGTCCCTGGACTTAGCCCATTCAAAATAGTGACTCAAGTCTGACTCAAGTCCAAGTCATTTATCTATTTATTGATCTTTATTTAATCAAGTCCCACTGAGATTCAGAATCTCTTTTGCAGCGGAGCCCTGGGAGAGAGCAGAGGTCAGACATTAGAGAAATAGTACCGTACTTTCTGGATTATAAGCCGCTACTTTTTTCGCTTTGAACTATGCGGCTTTTAAGGCAATGCAGCAAAATTATAGATTCTCATAGACTTACTATTAACAAGTGCGGCCTGTGTATGTACTTTATCATTTTTCTTTCTTAAATCTAGTGGGTGCGGCTCATATTCAGGTGCGCTCAATAGGGATGAAATTACGGTAGATGCATTTGGTAGTTTTGATTTTTTAAAGACTTTTACTAAAAGGAGAGCACTTGGACTCCAGGCAAAAGACTTGACACTTTCAAAATAATGACTTGGTGCCACCTCTGCAAATATTATATTAAGTGGCACATGGTGTGAAAGATTTAAGAACCACAGCGTTATAAGCAACAACAACAACAAAATAATAATGAAATTCTACATTCATTTTTAGTGTAAATGTTTGACTTTCTGACTCATGAATTTATTTTTAAATATGACAGAAACAAGTTATTAAGAACAACAACCTCAAAGTACAGCTGTTAAATATTGGTATATATGAATTTTGACGGGAATTAATCATAATGTAGTTTCTAGATGTGGATCTGGTCAAACGAATCGTGTTTATCTAATGAAAATTACCACAGATTTTATGAAATGACATGATTTCCTTTCAACATTTTAATAGTAGTTCTTCCTGTTTTATTAATTTATTAGGCTCTAAATGTGTCTCGACTAAATCAAGAAATAATAATAATCATTTACTTGTCAATGAAGTAATTTTATTTTTAGTGAAATCATTTTGGACGTCAGGATTTTCAAATTCCTGCGTACAGTCCCGGGTTTAATTAACAGTTTTGTGCAGCTCTATTGACCATAACTGAATATATAATGATAATTTAGAGTGTTAGCTTGTATTTCATTCACGTAATTGTCTCACAGTGACCCGTGAAGCTCCCACGCGCTCACTTCCCACGGGACACCGCACAAACAGCAGCTCCACGCGCTCTTCTCTTCATTATCGCTCTATTTCCTGATATTTACGCCTTCATAACGCGTCCACGCAGCCCCACGCAGCCCCACGCGCGATTACCTGCAGCTCCTCCGCACGCGCTCCTCCTGACGTCGGGCTCGCGCTCTCGCTCACGCCGCTGTCCTCGCTCTCGTGCTCGGAGTCGGAGCCCCACGTCGAGTCGCACTCCTCCACGGTGCTGGGCTCCTTCAGCCGCCATCCTCCCGCCAGGTTCCCCATCAGCAGCCGCCGCTCACGCACCGCTCACGCACCGCTCTGCTCCTCCGTCCGTGGCTCCTCCGTCCGCGGCTCCGGGGGGCTACATGTCCTCGTCCTGCCGCCGCTCCGGGTTAATAAAGGGGGAAGGACCGGGGAGGACAGACGCGCGGGGTTTCCACATCAGCGGCAGCGGCAGGAGGAGCGGCAGGGAGCGGTGACGCGCGGAGGAGGATGGTTCTTAAAGGGACAGAACACAAAAACACAGTCATGGACGGTTAAAGGGCCTGTGATATGCAAAAGTGTGATTTGTGGAGACTGGGGTTATGTTTTAGTCTTTCACAGATGTTTAACACTGAAATCCTGCATTTTAACCACAGACTGTGCATATCTTGATAATATGATTTTAGCGCCGCTATCGAGGTTGACAGATTTTCAAAACAATAAGCGACCTCAGCCCAAGATCATGACAGTGCAGATGATATGTGCAAGAGTATTCGTATCATTAATTACAACTTTAAATCATGAAAATAAGCTAAAAGTATACTTAAGACTCTAGTGGGTAACTTTTTTAGGATCAAACACAATTTTTTTAAGATGTCAAAGTGCTTGTGTTATTCCCCAGTCCGAGTCAGTTGCGGAATTGAGTCAGTCATGCTAGTTGTTAGCTTGACAATATTTTCATTGTTTTAACTGACAGAAACAGTAAATAATGTCATCTGTCAGTTGTAACTTTAAATCGCCTCAAATGAAATTAAAAAAACATCCGTAAAGAAAGTTTAATAACGTTTATTTTTGTGAAAGTCACGGAAAATCTTGTACTTCTTACACTCATACAAAACAATGAATTCAACACTAACGTTGGTGACCTCGAAGTTTCACTGCTCTGAGCTTTTTAACTGTTACATTGTGTTTTCACAAACATTAAGCTCATATGTAACCTAAAATATATAATAAAGTAAATTATAAATATAGCTTGTTGTTTGTCCTTGTATGTTGTTGTAGTTAAACACTAACATTTATGCGCCTGAGCAGACCCTTCTGGGCATGTGCACATCGACTTTTGACTCACGTTCGAAAAACTCAACCCACATCGCAACAGCTAAAATTTACAAGCAACGTTCCAAAAAAAGGCCCAAACCCTGGGTGTACAGTGCACTGAGTCTGATGCAGGTCAGGACCCAGGTGTGTCCTGAAGTTCCTGCAGAACTTAGAAAGTGCTTAAAACCAATATGTCTGTGTACACAGAGCCGCAGGGGTCTGATGCGTTATACGAGTGTTCTCGCAGGAATCTACGTGACTCCGCATGGCTTTGAAGGAAGTTGGACCACAGTGACAGCATCTGGTGTAACAGGCATTTTGCAAGAAACTCGCATGTGTCCTGAACCGAAACTGCCTCGCCGTCACCTAGCGAAAGTCGTTTTAAAGAAACTAATTCGGAAACTCTGCTGCGATGCTCTTGAATTGAAAACTATTCACTTTTTCTGGCAGTGAACTTCCTGTTTAGCTCAGTTAAGGTCACTAACACGTTAGCTTGTCAAGGTAATCTCAAATGTAACAGCAGGTAAAATTAACTCAGCAACTGAATTCTACAGAATCAGAAAAGGTTTTATTGTGGGGCACCACATTAACTGTGCAGAGGCCCTCGTGGAGGTTTGTTGGGCGTGGCTTGCATGTTTGTCTGGTGTCATCAATGCTTAAACAACTTTTGTAAGTTCCGGTGTTGAGCATGATTTTATTACCTTTTGCCACATTAATGCCATTATCAGTGAAGAAAATTCACAACTTGCTTTAATGCTGAAGAGTTTTGTGTCGTCTGCAAACTTGATCAGTTTAACAGTCTGTTTGTGCAGCAGGGAGAAGAGCAGAGGAGAAAGTACACCGCCCTGTGGAGCTGAGTCAGGGTGGAGACACTGTTCCTGCAGGTGGAGTCGGGCTGAGCTTCAGAGCTTGTGCTGGAGCAGAACACAGATCCTGGTTTAGGTTCAGGTGCTCCAGAATGAAGAGGAGGACTTCAGCTCTTAAATTATAGTAAGTATGTAAGTAATCTTTATTTGTATAGCGCATTATGAACAGTTTGTGTAACCAATGCTCTTATAATTACACAAAACTGTCTTTCTGTTTGCTGTTTCGTTCTACAAACCTGGTGATTGGTCAATATGCTTTTATGCTCCGCCCAGCTCTTCTTCATGTGTTCCTAGCGGTGCACTGACTGGGATCCTCTTTATTTTTCGATTTAGCCCAATTAAACTTGTTTTTTAACTTAATATCGAGTCCATATGTTGCTTCATTGTTTTGATTTCTTGATGTGATCTGGGAAAACACTAATTCTGTCTGTTGTCTTTTGTAGTTTGGGCCGCACATGTTGTAATCCAGATTAAATAGAGTGCTTCAAAATTTCAGTAATATTAAACTTCAATGACCTGATGTGTTTAGAGCCGCTGATACGTAAACATTCTGTCCATTTTTTTTTTAATGACACGTGATGAGCCGTGACCTTTAACCCTGCGCTGAAGCGAGAGAGGAAGTGATGTAATCGAGAGTTGTCCAGTTTTGGCCTTTGACAAACTGTTCTCAGATTCACTGATTTAGTAAAAGAACATGACTCAGTGTTTCACCACAAACCCTCTGTCGTCAGAAAAGTACAAAAACACAAACTCAAGACCAGTGTTGGGTGTAACTTAGTTACTGTAACTTAGTTACTGTAACTTAGTTACTGTAACTTAGTTACTGTAATTAGATTACATTTTTGAGTAACTAGTAGTGTAACTTAGTTACTGTGAAAATACTTGTAATTAAATTACTGTTACTAACAAAATACTCATAGTTACTTTTAAGTACAAAAAATCTACAAAAGTGACTTATTGTGTGAGATAAAACAACTGAGAGACACAGATGAGCAGCTGGAACAGGGTTCGGAATCATTTCTATAGTTTATTATACTTAATATTAGCCTTTTTAAACAACTCATTTGTTGTTTGCCTTTGTTTTAATGCCAATAATGGCTATTTAAATCCTATTTTTTATCGATGTTTGCAATAATACACACAAAGTAATCCCAAACTAATGTAACTAAGTTACTTTCTTGAGGCAGTAACTAAGTAGTGTAACTAATTACATTTTTAAAAAGTAATAAGTAATGAGTAACTAATTACTTTTTCAATACTTTTTCCCCAACACTGCTCAAGACCAACAACTGAAAAAAATAGACGTTTCTTTGATGCTGTAGCTGATTTTTATTAAAGCAAATTAAAATCAGCTTTGCCCTAGCGCAGTCACAATGTCTATTCTATTAAAGGCAATAACTTTACAATCATTTCCCCTCCTCCACATTAGAGCTGGGCAATATATCGAAATTTAGATAATATCGTGAATGTTGTTTTTAAGATGTGCAAAAATTGAATATCGAGTATATCGTGCAGTGAAAACATCCTACAAAAGAGCTCATTTACAATAAAAATTACGTAAGTGAAGCTGCAAAGTTTTTAAGTTTATTTCTATCCAGCCCGATCTCACAAGAAAGCGTACATTTACCACGACATAACGCAACATGTAAATTGCGTATGATTAGCACGAGTTTACGGCTCTTTTGTGTAATTATAGTACGCTTCACACAGTCCCCATTCATTTTAATGGTGGTTGTTAAAGGGATCTCGGACTATAAAGATAAATATGGTTTAAATGCTAGTTCTGTCCATGTTTACTAAAATAAATTGCAAACAAATATCTAACCTCTTACTATTTTTATAAAATTGTCATTGTTTTGGAGCCTCTGGCAGCAGCCATATTGTCCAGATGCAATGCATTCTGGGTTGATGATGTCAAATGGTTGCTTTTTGTTGTTGTCATGGTTGCTCCTGCCATAGTTGCTCCCTAGGCTGTTACCTTGACAACCAACAGAGGGCAGACAGACAACCATTTGACGTCACAGCCAGGACAAAATGGCAGCCTCCATGTAATTTCTTTAAAACACAATTTTAATTAAACAACAAATACTTCCAAGGTTTTTGTCCTGTATTTATAAGGGATGGTATTATAAGTGTTTTAGGGTAAACTTGTGATTATAGCCAGGGGTTTAAGATGTGTTCTTATTTATGAAAATTAACAAAATCCTACATCTAATCTTAACCTGCCCCAAGCCCCAACCCTAATGTTAACCATTTTAGTAACTTTTTGCCTGAACTTACCTGTTTCACTTGAAGAAAACGTCTCCACGTGGCTTCAACCAAAACCCGTGGCATTTTTACGCTTTTTCATATCGTGCTATATGTACGGCGTAACATAAGTACGCAAAACAAGACTGATATCGTGCTAAAAATGCGCTGTTTTTGTGTCGTGCTATATGTACACCTTCTTGTGAGACTGTGTTGTTCTATCAGAGTTTGTAGAAACGTGCTTTACAGAAATGAGGTTCTAGTGGGAGATGGTTGCACTTTTGTAATTCGTTTGACAAATATTTGTCTGATAATTAATCATCAGACAACAATGCAATAAGTGCCTGGAATAAGTAGGATTTTACTTCTTTTAAGTGCATTTTTATTGGTTTCGACTAGGGATGCTCATGGTTAACCGATTAACCGGTTAACTGTGACTAATGCCTTGACCGAGTGAGACGTCTTTCACCGGTTAACTGACAAATACTCAATTGCTCCAGCAGATGGCGCCAACTGCCCCTGAACAGCTCTGGCGTTTGTCAGAGAAGGAAAAAGATCGCTAAAACTACAGAAACATTGTTTATCTCATAAGGGTTGAGCAAACCTGCGACACTGCAGTGTTTATGAACTAATATCAACCATGCATGGATTAATTAACTTGGATTTTATGTTGGTGAAGAAAACAGACTGGGCTATTCAACTTGCCTGGGAAACTATCGATGTTTTGAGCTGTTCAAGACAAGCTAAGGTAAGCAGCTAACATTAGCAGCTTTATTTTGAGAGTAGTTTAAACAATACATAGTACAAAAGTGCATTAAAACAGTGTTTATAGAGGCTTCTATTCAGCCGTGTTGTGCCCAGTTTAAAGGCCTGTCTGTCTCTCTGTTCTGCGTTCACTCTCGTAGCGCTGCTGTGTCTAATTATAACTAATTATAAAATAACAGCAATAAAAAAGTACTGCGTTAACGTGTTTGGTTAATCGATTATTGACCTGAAGAGCTCCAACTAACGGTTAAAGAAATTTTTGAAATCGTGCATCCCTAGTTTCGACAAAGGTTGTCAGTGGAACAAGCATAAAACATCTTGTCTTTACATAAAGTAAGAAAAATACACACTGACTTGAAATTTAATCTAATTTTATTTTACTGAAATAAAAACTAAATTTACTTGTTCTGTTGGCAAATCTTTATTTAAGAAAGTCAAGTTTGAAGATCGGGTTTTCAACAAGTTTACGTGGAACTGACAAAATATTGTCCATATATCGTTATCGAGATTTGTCAAAAAATGAAACGAGGTAGGGTGCACGGTAGCCAAGTGGTTAGAGCTCTGGCTTCCCAATAAGGAGGTCTTGGGTTCGACTCCCGGGTCGGACCATATCAACATCTCATGATCTCTCTGGGTGGAGTTTGCATGTTCTCCCGTGTCACCGTGGGTTTTCTCCGGTTTCCTCCCACCTCCAAAAACATGCATGTTTAGGTTAATTGGGCATCACTGCAAATTTCCCTTAGTGAGTGAATGAGAGAGTGAATGTTTGTCTGTCTAACCCTGCGGCAAGTTGGCCACTGTCCAGGGTGTTCCCCGCCTAAGGCCCTAAGTCACTGGGATAGGCTCCAGTCACCCGCGACCCCTAACGGGATTAAGCGGTAGAAAAAATGAATGAATGAATGAAACGAGGTATTAATTTTTGTCAATATCGCCCAGCCCCACTCAAAACCCACAAATCCAACATTTTCCCTGTGTCTGCTGGTGTTCCCCAAGGCTCTGTCCTAGGTCCCCTTCTTTTCATCATCCACATTCTCCCTCTTGGTTCTCTCTTTCGCAAATATAAAACATTCACTTTCATTGTTAGGCGGATGACACCCAGCTCTACATTTCCACTAAACCCTCCTCATCTCCTCCTTCAACTTCTACTGCAGCTCCCTTCTTTGTTTTACTCTGTTATTTTAATGAACTAAATATATGCGCTCACGTGAGTCTAAAGGGATTTCACAGCCGGACTTTTCACACTTTTGATCTGATTCTGAGGTGAATTCCAGTTTGACCGAAGTCACATTATGTACATGTCACAAACGATCAATAAAAGAACACGCCACACTTTCACTGCTTGGTCCCACTTCTGCTTCAGGTTGTAGAAAGTGCTGATGTCATGAGTCCAGATCCAGGTTAATTTCATGCATCTTCAATCTATAAAGTAAGTGACTAGATCCATTCACTTTGCATTAAAAAAGAGCTTTAAACAAGATTAACATGAGCTGCAAAACACTTGTATTAAGTCTACTGGTTTGTGGATAATGATTATTAAAAGTGCACAGCGCAACTTTCTAGAGTGAAAAGTCAACTTCATAATTTAATAAAAATACAAAGAAACACAACACTTTTTTGAGATCGGCCTGTTTCATTTGAACCCTACATCCATTTCTAATCCTCAGGCCAACTCTTGTGGCGTTTACACATTTTCAGTCCAATAACACAACCAACCGAGCCAAGTGGTTAGAGCTCTGGCTTCCCAATAAGGAGGTCGTGGGTTCGACTCCCGGGTCGGACCATATCAACATCTCACGATCTCTCTGGGTGGAGTTTGCATGTTCTCCCCGTGTCACCGTGGGTTTCCTCCTAAAACATGCATGTTTAGGTTAATTGGGCATCACTGTAAATTTCCCTGTGAGTGAATGTGAGAGTGAATGTTTCTGTCTAACCGTGCGACAAGTTGGCCACTGTCCAGGGTGTTCCCCGCCTAAGGCCCAAAGTCACTGGGATAGGCTCCAGTCACCTGCGACTCCTAACGGGATTAAGAGGTAGAAAATGAACGAATAAATTTATTGCTGTTGGAGAGTGTCTACATGACAAGTTTGAACCTTACAAGTAAATACAGACAAGTGGGCGGGGACGGGTGGTAGGTGAAGACTGGGATTTTCTGAGCTCTGGAACATCAGCTGCAGGATAAAACAAGATTACTCAAACATGCAGGAATAAAATTAAATACAACTTTGGTTAAAATAATGATGAGAGACACTGGTGTAACATGTTTAAAAACTCAGAAAAGTACATTTTACAAAAGGATTTATATTTCAGACGATGCTGTAGTAACCTTCCAGAACAATCTGCTGTTTAATATTATATATACTTTATTTTTACAAAGAGAAAATGAATAAACTTTAGTGTAAAACATGAAGTGGAGGCAACATTTTAAACTCTTTGCTAAGACACCAAAAACTAAATATTTGTAATAATTGCTGAATATTGTTTTTGTTCAGTGTTGAAATGCTGCTCTCTTCTGGTGGAAAGTTTGAACTACAAATTCAGTCTGCAGCGTAGATTATAATAAGCAAGATTCAAGAAATTTATTTGCCATTTGTGCACACACAGAAGTCCATACACATTGGAATTCTTGTGCAGGGCTCTCAGGAATTCAAGTAAAAAAGCAATTTCAAGCATAGAAAAATAAATAAATAAATAAAAATAGACACATTTAAAAGCACACACTTGAACACAACAGTGAGATCTGCTCGGCATGATCATCATATAAATAGATAATAAATATTACATATCACATACAGGTTGGTCTGGTCAATAATGTGTTTGAGCCATCAATCTCACAGTCGCTGGAACAAAGCTTTTATAAAAGCGTGTGGTGTTAGTCCTGATACTGTCAGCCCGTTTTTGTCTCAGGCTATAGTTGCAGTGCTTATGTTTAAACAGACTGGGTGACTCGGGTCTTTCATTATTCTCTCTGCTCTTTTCTGACAGCGTTGTGTGTAGATTGTTTCTGTTGACGGTAGATTTGTCCCTAACATTTTCTCTGCAGTCTTAATGACCCTCTGAAGAGCCTTCCTTTCTGCTGTTGTGGTATTTCCATACCACATAGTGATCCCAGTGCAGAGGATGCTCTCAACAAGTCCCCTGTAGGCCTGAGTGAGTGGACGCTGCTTCAGCCCTGATTTCCTGAGCATCCTGATAAAGTAGAGCCGCTGCTGGGCTCTCTTCACAGTGGCAGCAGTGTTCTGTTTCCAGCTCAAGTCTGATGTTATCTGCAGGCCCAAGAACTTGTAACTGTCAACCTGCTCCATTCTGTTCCTTTGATGGTGAGAGGTTTAGGAGCCGGAAGGTTTCTCCGGAAGTCTATGACCACTTCTTTAGTCTTGTCAATGTTGAGTATGAGGTTGTTCTTGTCTCCATAATTGACAATGTTCTTCACAGTGCTCCTGTACCCAGACTCATCCCCCCCTCATGAAGCATGAATATTTTTACAATTCAAGTAAATGTATTACGTTTCTATTAGTACAAGGTTTTTCGCTTTTTCTCTCATGTAACAAAACATTTACTTGAGTAACTTTTTGGTTCCCACTGTGAGTAACTGTGTTTGTTTTTAGGTGACTTGAATACTTTTGTAGATCTTTTAGTATTAGAGTATTATTTAGTATCTTTACTTTTACTTATAGCTGTGTCTAACTCTAGAGACACATTGATTGTATTTTTAAGTGATTCGACCAGATAAATGTTGAAATATGGCGACAGAAAGCCAAAATGTGAAGAATGTTTACAAATAAAGTGTATTATTGATTTAAAATAAATCAAGGATAATTTAATGTTTATTTTTTGTTTGTTTTTTGTCTTTAATATATTGCACGATTTTAGCGCCGTTAACAATTATGACTATCATAATGTTAAGACTACAATAATAGTCACATTTAATATGTAAATAGTAATACATTAAAAAAAGAAAGAAAGAAAATACTCATTCCAGCAACAAAAGGTTCATATAGCAACAGCTGAAGAAGCAAATGTTTAGAAAATGAAGTTGATCAAATTTGAAGATAAATTCATTATTTAATAATTATTATTTATTATTTTTATTATTATTATTATTTTTTTTTTACCTTGGTGACAGAAAGCAAATTTCCAAATTGTGGGACAAATAAAGAATATCTTATCTTAAATCATTTGTATTATGAAAAAAAAAAAAAAAAATATATATATATATATATATATATATATATATATATATATATATATATATATATATATATATGTATGTATATATATATATATATATATATATATATATATATATATATATATATATATATTTTTTTTTTTTTTTTTTTTTCATTTGTCAAATTATCAGTCTTTATCTTAAAAAATGGGTGCACAGTAGCAGAGTGGTTAGAGCTCTGGCTTCCCAATAAGGAGGTCGTGGCTTCGACTCCTGGGTCGGACCATATCAACATCTCACGATCTCTCTGGGTGGAGTTTGCATGTTCTCCCCGTGTCACCGTGGGTTTTCTCCGGTTTCCTCCAAAAACATGCATGTTTAGGTTAATTGGGCATCACTGTAAATTTCCCTTAGTGAGTGAATGAGAGAGTGAATGTTTGTCTGTCTAACTCTGCGGCAAGTTGGCCACTGTCCAGGGTGTTCCCCGCCTAAGGCCCAAAGTCACTGGGATAGGCTCCAGTCACCCGCGACCCCTAACGGGATTAAGCGGTAGAAAATGAATGAATGAATAATTAAATGTTTGTTGTTGCTGTTTTTATGTTTTAATAATGCATCAGTCTTTAATATAAAAAATTATTTTCACACTATTTTTGCGCAATTAACAATTATGACTATCACTATATTAGGCTACAATAATAGTTAATAATTGATCATTTAATATGTAAATACATAAAAAAAAGAAAGAATACTCATACATTAGTTTGTAGCTTTTATATTAAGAAAACAAAAGGTTCATAGCAACATCTTGGTGACATTTAGCTGAAGAAGCAATTTTTTTTTTTTTTTTACCAAATAAAGGTTAAATAATAGTGACTGGAAGCTAATTTCAAATTTGTGGGACAAATAAAGAAAAATCTTATCTTAAATCATTTGTACTATGGAAGACATAAATATATTTCTATTTGTCAATTATCAGTCTTTATCTTAAAAATGTAGTTTTAGTTCAGTCTTTTCAGTTAACAAATATGATTATAACAAAACTAGATTACAATTATTACTTTTTTTTTTTACTACCATTAATACAAATATACGTCCAAACTAAAAAAAATGTCAAATAAAAAGCTGAAGTAATTTTTAACCAAATTAATGTTGGAATATCTACAAATATTATTGATTAAAAAAATAATAATGCTGAATGTTTTAATAAGGCATCAATCTTTATTTAAAAAAACTACTAGACTATTAGACTACAATACATTTATTTATTTATTTATTATTATTATTTTCTTATTTTTATTATTTTTTTATTTTTTTTATTTCTGCACTTAAAAAAAATGTGTTAAAGCGTGTTTTTATGCTTCAAACTATAAATACAATACGTATAGCCACATTAAATAATACATGAATACGCCAACCAACAACCAAAATTTTAATTATTGTTAGTCTATCGTTCCAGTTATTTTTTACTACCGAACGAGAAGTCTTCTTTGTAAAAACGCGTATTGTATTTTTTTAGTCAAAATATTTCCAACGTCGTTCTTAAAATAAAAAACACGTGCGGTTGCTTGGCTCGCGCGCATTATCAAAAGACTGCTCCAGGTGAGGCTCGAACTCACAACCTCGGCATTGCTCTGCTTCGTACTGACATATAAGTACCGCGCGCTAACCGATTGCGCCACTGGAGCTCACTGTTTCTCGGCCGCAGAAGGGTTTAAGAGCGGTAGACTCCGACTGCACAGCCGGGGCGCCGTTTTCGGACGTTTCAAGCGTAAATTCACGGATTAAAAATGACGAAAAATACCAAAATAATGCGTATTTACATCGAAGTACTTTGATTGTAGCCGTTGTTGCGGGATTACATTTTAGCTAGCATGTCCTTTCTCGTTTACGACAGATTATTACATTTTAGAAGATCACAACTTGTTTCTATAAATAATAAACATAAAATAAATAATATTTTTTTATATATATTATACTTACCTTTTAGAAAATGCGTCAAATCTTCAGAAATGTTTTCGGTTTTGTCATCGAAGCGGAACATTTGGCACTGCAGACAGTGTTTCCGCCCGGAACCAAAAAGAGGAGCACCTTAAACGTGTTTGCTGTGTCGCCGGTTTGCAAAAATCTAATCAAATTGGACAAATAACAGCGTAACAGCGCGGTTTTCCAATGGAGAACGATATAATTGTTTCTCTGGAAGACCTGGGGTAAGTTTGCGAGGTTTAAAATGTTTATTCTGGTTAAAAAAAGCGATAAAATGCTGGCTAAAGTCCAAATCTGGAGCTGCTAACTTGGCATTGCTAAGCGCTACGTCAACGAGGATTCGCGTTTCTTTGAGATTTCCCACAAACAGCAGTGATTTGTTTTGAGTAATTATCAGCTAAATTAACCCGTGGTAATCACATTATGCTTGGTAGAATTTGTGTTGAATTTCTGTGACAAAAGGACGACTCTTAAAAACAATTATTCACCTTTAAAACAAATGTTTGAATGTTAAGTAGAGCTGTGCAATATATCGAATTTTAGATAATATCGTAAATGTTGTTTTGAGGATATCCAAAAATTGAATATCGAGTGTATCGTGCAGTAAAACCATGCTGCAAAAGCGCTCATTTACATTAAAAAATAATAATAATGCTGTACTTTCTTAAAGACAAGGCAAGTTTAATTATATACTGTATCACAATTTGTACATTAATCAATTCAAATAGCTTTTTTAAAACAGGAAAATTCGTTTATAGTGGCAGATTGCTGCACTTTTGTTATTAGTTTGACAAATAGTTCACACATTAGAAAAAATGACCATTCTAAATTGAGAAAACAAGGGACTATGTGTGCCAAGAATTTATATTTTACATGTTATGAGTAGATTTTGGTTGGTTTGAACCTGATTGTCAACAGAACAAATATAAAATATTGAATTTTGCTTAAAAAAAACCAACACACTCATTTGAAATTATGAAAAAATATATATTATTTATTATTTAAGACAGTCAAACCTTCTCGAATCACAATAAACACGACGCCATTCAATACATTTTAAACTGATTGTCTTTTTTTTGTCTTTTAATTTGAATACAGATTTTAACACTTTTATGGCCATACCTGCTTTGTGGCCATACCTGCTTGTCAAAGCCTGATCCCGTCAGATCTCAGAAGCTAAGCAAGAAAGGGCCTGGTTAGTACTTGGATGGGAGACCGTTAGAACACCAGGTGCCACAGTGGGACGACAGGATTAGATTGTCGTTGTGTCCTTGGGCAAGACACTTAACCCACACTGCCTCAGTGTCTGCATACACTGGGTGAGTGGATGCTAGATTGTAAAGCGCTTTGAGTGCCTGGAAAGGTAGAAAAGCGCTATATAAATAGACCATTTATGTTAAACTGACACAATATCGTCCAAATATTGTTCTCGAGATTCGCCAAAAATTATCGAGATATTCATTTTTGCCAATATCGCCCAGCCCTAATGTTAAGACATCAGATTCATGGTTTATTCTTTTAGTACGTCTGTTTTACATGAAAAGCTTTTTAAGAATTGTATTTAATGTTAAGGATTTATATTTTAATTCAGATTACGAGGCACTTTACGTATTTATTTCCAGTTTTACGCTGAAGAGTTGACATAAAAATAGTTTCTGAACCAGGATTACTTCTGTACAGCTCTTGAAAACATTCTGACGTTAATGAAACATTGGAGCAGTCAGTAGATTACATTAAAAGTAGATTTGAAATGTAAAATGTGCATTAAAGCCCAACTAACTTTTTTTTTCCTTTTTAACGTATTTGTTGGACCAAAACAAGTATTAAAATGTGTCTCTTGACTTTACTTTGGTCAAGTATCACTCTGAAAGTAACTCTTGTGTGACTAAGAGCAGCACTCTCCTGCACAGAGAAATGCTGTTTTCTTTTGCATTATTTCTTTTTTGCAGAATAGATTAGGTTAGGGTTAGGTTAGGTTAGGGGTTCCCAAACTTTTCAGCCCAGGACCCCCAAAATAACTGTGCAACCAACTCGCGACCCCCACAGCAAAAATTATAAACTTTTGTATTAATTTTAAGTTACAAAACCATTTAAATTAGGCTTAATTATGTTTGTTTTAACAGTATACTGCTTTATATAAGCCCAATTCCCCCCAAAATTGATTAAATGCCAAGTCATAATTGTGAAAATACATTTTGAAATCATCTCGCCACCAACCGAGGGGTCCCGACCCCCACTTTGGGAACCACTGGGTTAGGTTACTTTATTTCAGAGATGGGAGTAAGTCACTTAGGTGTGAGTAAGTCCAAGTCAGCGGGTCATCAGGGTCAAGTAAGTCCAAGTCAGCGGGTCATCAGGGTCAAGTAAGTCCAAGTCAGCGGGTCATCAGGGTCAAGTAAGACCAAGTCAGCGGGTCATCAGGGTCAAGTAAGTCCAAGTCAGCGGGTCATCAGGGTCAAGTAAGACCAAGTCAGCGGGTCATCAGGGTCAAGTAAGTCCAAGTCAGCGGGTCATCAGGGTCAAGTAAGTCCAAGTCAGCGGGTCATCAGGGTCAAGTAAGTCCAAGTCAGCGGGTCATCAGGGTCAAGTAAGTCCAAGTCAGCGGGTCATCAGGGTCAAGTAAGTCCAAGTCAGCGGGTCATCAGGGTCAAGTAAGTTCAAGTCAGCGGGTCATCAGGGTCAAGTAAGTCCAAGTCAGCAGGTCATCAGGGTCAAGTAAGTCCAAGTCAGCGGGTCATCAGGGTCAAGTAAGACCAAGTCAGCGGGTCATCAGGGTCAAGTAAGTCCAAGTCAGCGGGTCATCAGGGTCAAGTAAGTCCAAGTCAGCGGGTCATCAGGGTCAAGTAAGTCCAAGTCAGCGGGTCATCAGGGTCAAGTAAGTCCAAGTCAGCGGGTCATCAGGGTCAAGTAAGTCCAAGTCAGCGGGTCATCAGGGTCAAGTAAGTCCAAGTCAGCGGGTCATCAGGGTCAAGTAAGTCCAAGTCAGCGGGTCACCAGGATTCTGTCCAACTTTTCCAGCAATGTGCCATTACAAAATTAGTCCCATGGATGTTTTTGTTTTTTTTTTACTTTGTGTAAAGTTCTGGAGGGTAAGTCAACTACACAGTTTTGTAAAATAGAAGGTTAAAAGCATACGTTGGGACATTCTGGATGAGGATAAATATTTTTTGCAATGTCAAAAAATTCAGCTAAAGGAACAGCTCCTCTGGGCCAAAAAACAGTTCATTTTGTGGTCTTGCAAGCTCGCTCAAAGCAAAAATGTATTTCTGTTGTTTTTTTAATGCAATAAAGAAATCAAAATGACAATGTCTTTGTAGGTCTTGTTGTAACTGCAAATAAAATTTGACGTTGTTGATGTTAAATCACAAATTTTTACTCGTATAGTTTGCAGTTTACAAAAAGTAGAGATTGGCAGTACTGAGCTTCCGTAAATATTGATTGATTATTTCCTTTTTCCCCCTCGATGGATATACCAGGGTCTGATTAAGTCTTGTTCTTTCCCTCGTGCAGATACCAGGGTCTGATTATGTCTTGTTCTTTCCCTCATGCAGATACCAGGGTCTGATTATGTCTTGTTCTTTTCATGCAGGTACCAGGGTCTGATTATGTCTTGTTCTTTTCATGCAGATACCAGGGTCTGATTATGTCTTGTTCTTTCCCTCATGCAGGTACCAGGGTCTGATTATGTCTTGTTCTTTCCCTCATGCAGGTACCAGGGTCTGATTATGTCTTGTTCTTTCCCTCATGCAGGTACCAGGGTCTGATTATGTCTTGTTCTTTCATGCAGATACCAGGGTCTGATTATGTCTTGTTCTTTCCCTCATGCAGGTACCAGGGTCTGATTATGTCTTGTTCTTTCCCTCATGCAGGTACCAGGGTCTGATTATGTCTTGTTCTTTTTCTGATGCAGGTACCAGGATCTGATTGTGTCTTGTTCTTTTTCTGATGCAGGCACCAGGGTCTGATTATGTCTTGTTCTTTTTCTGATGCAGGCACCAGGGTCTGATTATGTCTTGTTCTTTTTCTGATGCAGGTACCAGGGTCTGATTATGTCTTGTTCTTTTTCTGATGCAGGTACCAGGGTCTGATTATGTCTTGTTCTTTTTCTGATGCAGGTACCAGGGTCTGATTAAGTCTTGTTCTTTTTCTGATGCAGGTACCAGGGTCTGATTAAGTCTTGTTCTTTTTCTGATGCAGGTACCAGGGTCTGATTAAGTCTTGTTCTTTTTCTGATGCAGGTACCAGGGTTTGATTATGTCTTGTTCTTTTCATGCAGGTACCAGGGTCTGATTATGTCTTGTTCTTTTTCTGATGCAGGTACCAGGGTCTGATTATGTCTTGTTCTTTTGTGATGCAGGTACCAGGGTCTGATTATGTCTTGTTCTTTTCATGCAGGTACCAGGGTCTGATTATGTCTTGTTCTTTTCATGCAGGTACCAGGGTCTGATTATGTCTTGTTCTTTTCATGCAGATACCAGGGTCTGATTATGTCTTGTTCTTTCCCTCATGCAGGTACCAGGGTCTGATTATGTCTTGTTCTTTTTCTGATGCAGGTACCAGGGTCTGATTATGTCTTGTTCTTTTTCTGATGCAGGTACCAGGGTCTGATTATGTCTTGTTCTTTTCATGCAGGTACCAGGGTCTGATAATGTCTTGTTCTTTCCCTCATGCAGGTACCAGGGTCTGATTATGTCTTGATCTTTTTCTGATGCAGGTACCAGGGTCTGATAATGTCTTGTTCTTTCCCTCATGCAGTACCAGGTTCTGACTATCTGTTGTTCTTTTCTTGCAGATACCAGGGTCTGATTATGTCTTGTTCTTTCCCTCATGCAGGTACCAGGGTCTGATAATATCTTGTTCTTTCCCTCATGCAGGTACCAGGATCTGATTATGTCTTGTTCTTTTTCTGATGCAGGTACCAGGATCTGATTATGTCTTGTTCTTTCCCTCATGCAGGTACCAGGTCTGATAATGTCTTGTTCTTTCCCTCATGCAGGTACCAGGGTCTGATAATGTCTTGTTCTTTCCCTCATGCAGGTACCAGGGTCTGATTATATCTTGTTCTTTCTCCGATGCAGATACCAGGGTCTGATTATGCCTTGTTCTTTTTCTGATGCAGATACCAGGGTCTGATTATGTCTTGTTCTTTCCCTCATGCAGGTACCAGGGTCTGATAATGTCTTGTTCTTTCCCTCATGCAGGTACCAGGGTCTGATAATGTCTTGTTCTTTCCCTCATGCAGGTACCAGGGTCTGATAATGTCTTGTTCTTTCCCTCATGTAGGTACCAGGGTCTGATTATGTCTTGTTCTTTCCCTCATGTAGTTACCAGGGTCTGATAATGTCTTGTTCTTTCCCTCATGCAGGTACCAGGGTCTGATAATGTCTTGTTCTTTCCCTCATGCAGGTACCAGGGTCTGATAATGTCTTGTTCTTTCCCTCATGCAGATACCAGGTTCTGACTATCTGTTGTTCTTTTCTTGCAGGTACCAGGGTCCTCTGCTGGACGATGGATCTCTGGACTCGGCTTCTTCGGGCGGAGCCACTTCTCCTGAGTTCACTAAACTCTGCGCTTGGCTCACGACAGAACTCAGACTTTACTGCAGACTGGAGGAGAACGTCCACGCCACCAACTGTAAGAGATTACACTTTATTAAGACACTGAAAATCTGAGAACAATCAATATCCGTATAAAGCTATATTTTGAACTGAGGGCTCCACATAATTTCCTTTGTCACCAAAAAAGCAGAAGTCAGATATTAAAGAAAAAGCCATGTTTGATTTGTTGTAAAAAAAATATGACATTGATTGGATTTTGATTCCTTGTGAGCTGATCTGAATAATCACTAGTGACTGATCTACTTGTATTATATTGACAGCTCTGTGAATGTTTGAATGTTTTTAATCGTCTCTTGCAGGTCCGAGTGAAGCGGCAGGATTCCAGCTGGAGATGAGCGGACTTTTGTCTGAACTGAACTGTCCGTATCCGGTCCTCACAACAGGAGACCTGACTCAGAGATTCCTCCACAAGAACCACTGCCTGCTGCTGCTCTGTGAGTCTGAAGAAGGGCTGCTCAGTCAGTCACAGTCCAATCAAACTTTTTTATTCTTAACTTTGCTTTTGTAGGGCTTAAATGATGGCACACGTCTTACATTTTTAGTGAAGCGATTTCTGTCAGATTTCCTGATCTTTTTCACTGCTGCAGCTTTACCTGTCAGAACATTCTTAATCAATAATATCCTCAAGACTATAACAAAACTGGTGTGTTTCTGCTGTTATTTGGTCGATGGAACAGATTAAATGCTCGGTTAAGATTGGATCTTAAATTTCATATGAATTATATCTTTGGAATCTCTGGAATAGAAGCAAAGCATTGTGGAATAGTGGGATTTTCAATTGACGTCACTTCCTGTTGCACATGCTCCATGCGGAAAGAGCAGCTCTCCATCTGGTTAGCTGGGGAAACTTCTTTGAATAAAACAAATAAAACAGGACAAGAGCAGCTGTTTGGATCAGGTCTGAACCGGTCTGACAGACGTCTGTCTCCTGAAGCTTGAGACTTTTAAGAGTTTCATTCACAAATGTTGATTTAGCAGCAGAACTTTAGTTTTCTTACAGATAAACTCTTGGAGTTTGTTATGTGCTGGCGCCCCCTTCTGCCTATTCTCCGCGTATTGTTTTCGGGCTAATTAGTGGCGTGGCGGTGGTGTTATAAATAGCGCACCTTTCGTAGCGCTGTCTCTCTCTCGCTCTTGCTCCACCTCGCTGCACCGCCCTCCGCACCTGAGGCGCGCCCGTCACCGTGCGCGCTCTCGTCTCTGGTTCCTGGCTACAGGTGGCTGCAGGCCGCACCATGCCTGCTAGCTGCAGTTAGCTTTTTGTTTGACCTGGTGGGTCCGGTGGTCCCATTTTCGCCTTTTGTTTAACAGGTTAGTTTGGGAGGGTTTTTGACTTTTTAGTTATGACGTTGGTACCGGCTTCTACGGTCCTGTATAGGGTTGGCCCGGTACCACGTCCTTTTGTTCTGTTTGGCCGGCTCACCAGGTCCACCTTTCTTTTGTTACTTTGGGCACGGGAGGTTTTTTTTGGGGGTCTTTTTAAAAACTAACTTAAAAATTAACTTAAATTAACTTAAAAATAAAAAGACATTTATATATTTGTAACCCTTGTCTCCTGTGTCCTCCTTTTATATGTTTGACTTGTCATGGGTCATAACAGCCTTAGCTGGAGTTGTTTCTCCTGATTGGTCAATGAGCTGCGGCTCTTTCTGCAGGTTGATTGCACTTGGGTGTTGATAAACAAAAAATCCCTCTATAGATCGTGAATAAGTCCTAATTTCTGTGTTTTGTGGTCTAAAAAACGTCTTAAATTAGACCTCTCAATCTTCAGAAACCAGTTTGTAAGTTCATATTTCAGTCTTTTATCAACTTTTGAAGCATAAAGTCAATACATTCACAGAAACACTGCAGATAAACAAGGTTAAGAAATCTATTTGAAAAAGAATATATATATGTAGCGAGAGAGTGAGAGGGATAGAGAGAGATAGAGACAGTATTAGCAGAGGTCATAGAAAGAATTGTCCTCCACTAAGTTTAAGTTTAAAGTTACATCAGAATATTATTACTCGATAAAACTAGGCAAACCAAATCATAATCACAAAACTTAATTCTACTGTCATTTTTGCACCGTTGAGTGGGCCTGAACATAAGCCACAACTAGATTTACAAAAGAAAAAAAAAGTAGATGCAGTACTGCACTTGTTTATTGTAAGTCTATGAAATTTAGTTTTGTCGCAGTAAACGTCTTTAGGAGATTCACATTTTATTTGTTTAGTTATTGTTTTAAATCCAGCTGAGCACCTATAGGAGTGAGGAAATTCTTATTATTTAAATTATAAATCATCAAAAAAGCAGATCGCCTCAGGAACAAGATCCAGATGAAGTGATCTTTAAGCTCTCCTCTATCCTCTTCTCCAGCATTCCTGATCTCGAAGCTGGATTCACTGTTGTTTAAGCTCTTCTCTGTGTTCTCCAGCGTTCCTGATCTCGGAGCTGGAGGCCTCGCGGATGTCCCTGGTGAACTGTCCCCAGAGCAGAGCCTCAGACTCGGGTAAAGCTCTGGACGGCAGCCCGGTGTTCCAGGAGCTGAAGGGAATCTGTGTGAGTCTGGGAATGTCCAAGCCTCCGGCCAACATCACCATGTTCCAGTTCTTCACCGGCATCGAGAAGAAGGTATGCGTGGAGTCTCTCTCAGGAAAAACATAATAAAAATCACATAAGCCAGTAGTTTATGTGATGGTTGGCCAGATACAGTTTTTCACTATTTATAACATTGTACTGTTCGTTATGCAGAGGTGCAACTTCTAATCTAATCTTTTTACTAATCTTTGACTTACTATAATATAGATTATTGCATTTTTTTATTGCATTTTTGTTAATTAAAGTGACAATTACTGAATATACATCTGCATTGGTCTGAAAAATGACTCACTCTTTAAGTTTCAGACCAATTATTTCATTAGGTTAAGACAGGTAGATTAATCCTGGTGGTATATCAAATTCAAGTAAACCTTATGAGACCTTGAGGGCCGCATAAAATGAGGTGGCAGGCCACATCTGGTGTGATGTAGATTATCAATATTTAACCTCTCATTGGAATTTTTTTTTACATAAAATTGGAAATGTCCTGGAAAATATTTTGGGGATATGAGAGGAAACCCTGAATATTAATGCTGGGGCATTAATAGAACTTTTATCATGATCCAGTACGATCACAATACAAGAGGCTACACTACACAATTTATTGCAACAGAACACTGTGACTTGATGTTAAGTAATGACACATTTTTACAACATGATTTTTTTTAATAAAGTCATTGTGTATGGCAAAAGAGTAGGTTTATAGTTCAATATTATTAACATTTACATTAAAATGACATTTAAATGTTCTGCAACTAAAGTATTAAAGATACATGTGCTACAGTACGATACAGAAAGCTGTATCATGATGTATTGCAAAACGAGATTTTGTCCCAGCCGTATAGAAATATTACCCCATTATAGAATTTTGTGAATGTAACCACCTATCTGAGTGACCAAAAAGTGCTATGTCATCTTAAATTATCTTGTGATTATTTGTCCTCAGCTGAAGGAAGCCTTAAATCGAGTTCCTCCAAACCACGTGGGTGAACCTCTGCTGAAGAAACCTCTGGGACCTGTGCATTTAGTGAGTCACACACAGACACAGGGACACAGACGCAGACGCAGACACAGACGTTGCTTTAATGTCCTGGATGTCTGTATTTAAACCACACAAATCACACGTGTCTTTTCTCAACCCAGGAGAAGATCGAGGCCATAAACCAGGCTCTAGTGAACGAGTACGAGGTCCGGAGGAAGATGTTACTGAAGCGTCTGGACGTCACGGTTCAGTCGTTTGGATGGTCCGACAGAGCCAAGGTACAAAACCAAACACTAACTGCGTTTCCATCCTCTTGATTTTAATGCGCATTAAGAAGTATCGAATAAGTCCCGGGAGGTGGAAACGGCAAATATCGCATTTAGAATCCCTAATTCGCATAAAAGTTTATACGCTTGCTTGAGGTGGTTTTCATTTGTATGCGCATAAAAGTTAATGCGAATTAGAACGTTGGAAACGCTTTTGCACTTGAAAGCGAATAAACTTGCGTGCCTGTGCGCGTCGTTTCCATAGCGACATCATGGCTTCTGGAGGCTGCCGTTACAGTTGGACAGAGGAAGAAGTAAAAACCTTCATAAACATAATTTATGAAAGAAAAATAACGTCAATTTTGGACGGAAAACATCAAAGAAATGCCAGCATTTTCCAGGAGATTCGCGCTTTGATGCTTGAGAAAGGATTTGACAAGCCGTGGACCATTTTACGCAGCAAGTGGAAAAATCTCAAGCAGCGTTACATGGCGGAGAAGCGGCAGCTTTCCCGTAGTGGTGCAGGGGGAAAGAAAACCTTTAAATATTTTGATTTAATAGATTTAATCCTGGGGAACAGGCCTATTGTAGCAGCCATAACGTCCGTCATAAACAGTTCAGGTGAGTCTCAAAAGTTCAGAATATTTATAACAGCTTTTGTTCTGCAAAATTTAAAGACTTCTTTTTTTTTTTTAGATAATACTGAAAATGAAAAAGATGACGATGATTCTGAAAATCAAGAATCAGAAGGTATAGGCTATTTTTTCGCTTTGCCTCCTGTATTATTTTAATTATGATAATACCTAGAAACAGGTTAATCTATTTATATATTTAATTTTTATTTGCTTAGGCCTATTTATTTAGGTTATTTTCTATATCTATTAGCCTAATTAACCTAAATATGAATTAACTAGGCTAATTAATTAATGTATTTGTGGCTATGTAACCTGTTTATCTCTTTATCAATGTATTTATTTTTTTATATTGCCTACAGTATTCGTTTATTTTTATAGCCTACATTTATTCAATATAATTTATTTTTATAATTATTTTACATACATACATACACTTAAATTTACTACTTTCATAGACTATGTTTAATTTATATTATGGCCTATTTTAGTGTTCTTTGCTTGATTTAGCCAAATTATTTTTTTCTTTGTCACTACTTTCAAGGTTTAACCTATGACTTTTTAAAGCAGATGGAGAGGAAGTTGATGTTGATGGAGAGTCGGCAAATGGTTCAGCGCCAAGGCCTACACCAGTGAGACAGCATTTTTGGTCCCGTTCCTCTCGCTCCTCTAGATTTGGAGAAGCACAGGCTTTTTTTGAGACTTTTCTGAGGCAGCAGGATGAGCAAGCAGAGAGAGACAGAGAAAATATTCAATCAATTTCTTCTAATCTCCAAACTGCATTAATGTGTTTTGAGCGTTGTGCAAGAGCTTCAGAAAGGCAGGCACAAGCTATGGAGTTGATGGCTGCCAGTCGGGTTCAAGGCAGTTATTGGCCAACCCCCTCCCCCCCACACACGTCTGCTCCCCACAACCATTTAAATCCCAACGCCGATGTTTCTTTCCCTTCATCATATTATAATCTGTAGGCAACGAAATCATCTCAAATCTCATCTCAAGTACCAATACGACATTAACAAACAGATACAATAGATGTATTGAAAGTAAAATGAGTAAAATACATTAGAAATATAAAATATAAAAGTTGTCTTCAAATTAATTAATAGGCCTACAAATATATTGAATTTTAAGATGTTTAGTTTTAGATTTCAACAAAATAAGACAGAAAAAAATAGTTACATTTATATTAACTAAGTAAAAAAAAATATTATTTTATTACTGATATTATTATTTAATTAGCATATTTGCAGATAATATAAAATGTATTGTATTGTATAGTGTACAGAGCAGTAAAACAACAGGAACAAAATTATAACAATGACAACAAAACTTTCTTTCTTTCTTTATTTAACAGGACAATGTACAGTTACAGTAACTAAATAGGATAATAATAATAACATATTTATATAAAAATATTGTAAGATTTGTGCAATTAGTTGTGTTTTGTGTGTGTTGACTTTTGAGAGTGCTTTGTATTGTATTTAAACAGAACAATAAAAAGAAAAACTAAAATGTTGTCATGGTGTCACTGGGCTGGGTGATGGCTAACACAGCGGACAAGTGCATCCCTGATCTCCTGTGCTCCTGCATGAAGTTGGTCATTTTGAGGCTGAGGATTAGGCTGGTTATTTTCAGGAAGGTCCTGTAGGAAAGGTGGACGTGGCTGTTTCTCTTTTTCACAGATGTTGTGCAACACGCAGCAGGCAGCCACAACAGTTGGCATAAAAGAATGATGGACATCTGAGCGTTTAGCAAGTATACGCCATCTTGCTTTAAGGTGCCCAAATGTGTGCTCCACTTTCACTCGGATGGCACTGAGATGCAAGTTGAAAGACTCCTCTTCCTGGGATAGGTTTGGACCAGAAAACCCTTTCATCAACCAGGGCAGCAGTGGGTAAGCTGGATCTCCAACAATAACAAGAGGCACTTCCACACCTTCCACTTCTATGATTCCCTTGGGGTGTTTCTCGGGAAATCTGTAAAAAAAAAAAAATTATATTTAAATATTGTGTTATTTCAAAGTAGTCATAGTAAAAACAACCATAAAAAATGTAAATGGTTACTTGTAACCAATAATGAAAAAAATAAAAATAAATAAAATAATAATAATAATAATAATTATTATTATTATTATTATTATTATTATTAGTAGTAGTAGTAGTAGTAGTAGTAGTATTAGTATTATTATTGTAACACATAATAATGTATTATTGTTTTATTTGTTATTGTATTGCTATAGTTATATTGATAATGATAATGATGATAAGTGTATTTTTTTCTGTTTTCTTGTAATAATAGTAATAATAATAGCATAAAAATTATAATTATTATTACAATTATAATGATAAAAATATGAGATTAACGCAGGCAAAATATTAGTTTAACGTACCTGAATAAATTTGACGTGGTTAAGACAGCCGCATCATGAGCACTACCAGGAGTTCCGACGCAGATGTCTCTGATTTGGTAGTTGTCATCAACCACGGCTTGTAGCACGATGGAAGGCCATCCTTTGCGGTTAACGAAGTCCCGGTATCCATCCGATGGTGGGAGTACTGGGATGTGGGTCCCATCCAAAGAGCCATATACTTGTGGCACAGCATGCGCGCGCGCGTTCCGCTGCGCAATCGCCCGTGCTTCTTCCACATTTGGTAATTGGATGTGGTCCTTCAACATTGTATGCCGTATTGCCTTACATACGGCATAGACGCAGCGGTGGACGGTGGTCTTGCTGACGCCAAAGATCTCTCCAATTACCCTGTACTCTGCGCAGGAAGCCAACTTAAAAAGGGCAATGGCGATGCGCTTTTTGGTTGGTACTGGAACTCGTCCGGGCAGTGGTGAGGGTCCCACGAACGGTCCAATATTTTGGCACAGCTTTTCAAAGGTCGCCTCGCTCATCCTAAAATTTTCTAGCCACAGGTTTGGGGTGAAGTGACGGGAGACCACGACCTCCCAAAACGTCTTTTGGCGTTGACGCTCCCAGGTGTAAGGCGACGCTCTGGATGTTGAAAAACACGCTGCCGCTACCGCTAAAAGTTGGGCCCGACGTCTTTGTCTCCTCGCCGCGATTGACTTGGCAAGTGCAAGCTGAGCCGTCAACAAATTAGTAATTTGGCCAAGAAAAAGGACGTTATGCCCTGCGCTCTCCATCTCCGTTTGCTTGTTGCTATGGACACAAAGGCGACCTTATGCGCTTGGACACGTTGTTGGAAACGCCTCTTAAATGCGCATTTCCAGTTTGTTCGATTTATTCGACTTTTAGAATTATGCGCATTTTATAAGGGTGGAAACGCAGTTACTGTCACATATGTTGAACGAGCAGCTTCGGTCTGTAACTAGGGTTTTTTCTTTTAGTCCAAAAAAGCTCTTTGGTTGTGTAAATTATGCTCTTTTTTGTGTTGATTCATTAGGTTTTTCATAATTAGCTAAATATCTTTAGAAGCGTCTGGAAAAGACGTCAGTGTGAATTATTATACACTGTAAAAAGTAGTTGGGCAGTTTAATTTAAGTACAATTTCTGACTTGTTTTTAAGTTTTCTGTTGTTCTCTCTCCTCTCTCCCGTTTTATCCTCTCTTGCGGTTCTCTTTAATCTTTCTCTTTTTTTCTCCTCTCACCTCACACTGTCCCTCTCTCTCTTTCTATCGTTCTCATTTTCTGTCTCTTTCTCTCTCTCTCATTTCTCTCTCTATCACTCTCTCTCTTTCTATCACTCTTTCTCTATTCTGACCTACTAAGGAAAAATGCAGTATCTGCATGTTTTGTCAAAATTTAGTTAAAGTGAACCCTGGATATAATCACATGTTTATCCTAAAACACTTATAATATCATCACTTATATAAATACAGGATAATTACCTTGGAAGTATTTATAGTTTTATTAAAATATTGTTTTAAAGAGATACCTGGAGGCTCCATTTTGCTGTGATTATGACATCAAATGGTTGTCTGTGTCTTCTGGTGGTTGTCAAGGTAACAGCCTAGGGAGCAACTATGGTAGGAGCAACCATGACAACAACAAAAAGCAACCATTTGACATCATCAACCCAGAATGCATTGCACCTGGACAATATGGCTGCTGCCAATGGCTCCAAGCAATGACGATTTTATAAAAAATAGTAAGAGGTTAGATATTTGTTTGTGATTTATTTTAGTAAACATGACCAGAACTAGCATTTAAGCCATATTTATCTTCATAGTCAGGGATCCTTTTAACACCAAAAAACAGTTTTCATATCACCTGTTTTATATACTGTCAAAGTTTTATGACTCAACTCTTTTCAGTTTTTGAGAAATGGTAATGTTAAAATTGCAGTAACTGCAAATTCCTCAGTAAAACAGGAAAAGTGCAGCAATTGACTGTGTGCATAAGAGATGTTTATTTTCAAATCCTCAGACTTTAGCGTTAGCATTGACAGACAAACACATCTTTTTATAAACACACTTTGGTCCTTTGGTGCAATATTCTCTTCATTTATAAAGTATTTAACATGTTTTTAAAGAAAACCACCAAAACTCACTGTTCACTGCCTGATCTTTAGTAATGTTTCATTTTAGACTGAGGCAGTGAAAACCTCATAAGAATGAACTAAACAGGAAATGAACCTGCCGGCAAGATGTTAGCATTTTTGAAAATAAATAGAGCAGTGCACAGAGTCAACGATAGCCAAGTGGTTAGAGCTCTGGCTTCCCAATAAGGAGGTCGTGGGTTCGACTCCCGGGTCGGACCATCAACATCACACGATCTCTCTGGGTGGAGTTTGCATGTTCTCCCCGTGTCACCGTGGGTTTTCTCCGGTTTCCTCCCACCTTCAAAAACATGCATGTTTAGGTTCATTGGGCATCAGTGAGTGAATGTGAGAGTGAATGTTTGTCTGTCTAACTCTGCGGCAAGTTGGCCACTGTCCAGGGTGTTCCCCGCCTAAGGCCCTAAGTCACTGGGATAGGCTCCAGTCACCCGCGACCCCTAACGGGATTAAGCGGTAGAAAATGAATGAATGAATGCACAGAGTCAATTGTGTTTGAAATCTTCAGTTAGAACATTCCGAGCTTCAGTTACTGCACTTTTCCTTTGTTTTACTGGAGAATTTGGCTCAAATCGCAGTAACTGCAAAATGTTTTTATGTCTCATTTAAAATTGAAAAGCAATACAGACTTGAAACTTTCACAATTTGTTATTTAACACATAAAATACAATACTTTTCAATTTGGTTGGTAAAAAAGTCCCTAAATGTGTTTTCTCAGAGGACCACATTTACTGTTTTAAGTACTAAATATCTATTTCAATGGTAGTGAATTGGTAAGTATGGTAAGCATCCTGAGTGTAGCTCTGACAAACACAGAAGTGACAGCGTCTAAACTTTAAAGACATTTTTCTCAGTTTAACTGACAGCGCAGATACTGCTTTTTCCCTTTTGTAGGGCAGTATTTCTCTCTTTCCTTTCTCTCTTTCTCTTTTTTCTCTATCTCTCTCCTCTCTCTCTTATCTCTCTCTTTTTCTCTTTTCTTTCACTCTCTTTTTCTCTTTCTCCTTTCTCAGTGTATCACTCTCTTTGTCTCTCTCCTCTTGCTCTTTTTTCTCTCTTGTCTCTCTTCTCTATTTCTCTCTCCCTCTTTCTCTTTTTTTATTTCTCGTATACTCTCGCTTTCTGTCTCTTTCTGTCTCAAAGTTGAAAATCTCTGACTCACATTGTCAAGTTATATCAACACAACATTTTAGTTAATTTACCTCACTTAATTTACCTCATGACGTTTTACATTGTAAGTCTTGTCATTTGTTCCTGTTTGTCCCTTTTGTCCCGTTTAGACTCACTCCGAGAAGCTGGCCAAAGTCTACCAGCCCCTGCGCTCCGTCCTCGTGGCCAAAAGCAGAATTTCTGTGGCTCACCTTTTGGCGGCCAGACAAGATTTCTCCAAAATCCTCAGAACGAGCAGCGGGAGAATCCGAGAGAAGACGGCCTGCGCTATTAACAAGGTACAAAACATATCCAGTTAGTTTCAGACTTCTCACTGATAATAATGTCTTTAATGGGAGAAAATACAAGATGAACAGCAGAGGGCCGAGTACGGAACCTTGGGGGACACCTTTAAGCAACTTTTGATTGTTATGTCGACTCAAAACAGGTTCAAGTTTAGTTTGATTGTTAGTCCAAGCACTATAACAGTTGTTAATATATTTGGGCTGCACAATTTGGAATAAAAATAGCTATTTTTCTGACCAGTATTGCGATTTGATTTTCAATTTAGTATTGTATTGTAGTTCAGAGTTCACATTTGAATTGTGTTTAGAAGATGTTGTTGTTTGTGATAGAAGTTAGAAGATTTCACAAATTGCACTTTTTAGGACTCGCTAATGGCATCCACTGAAATTGCAATTTCGATTTAATTTCAATTATCTGTGCTTGTTAGAAACTTGTCAGAAAAATTACTGCTAAAAGACAGTTGTAAACCTCATCAAGTCTCTTTGAGGTGTAAAAAAGCATTTACACAAACACGATCCACACAAACAGCCACCAGATGGCGGGTCGCAAATGCCTACAGTTGTTATTTTGGGGGTCACACCTTAAAAAGGTTGAGAGCCACTGCTCTAGACAAGTACAGATACTCAAAAAAAAACACATTAACCACTCAAGTACAGTACTTGAGGAAAATGATTTGCCAGCTCAGGTTAAAAGATAGATATATCCCCAAAATGTCCAAATCAGGGCTTGAACCACAACTAAACAAGAACTATGCTAGTATTACCAAGTCTTAACCTGAACTATCAGCATTAAACCAGGTCTGAATCAGGACCAAGCAAAGTCTAAAGCAGAATTAAACCAGGTCTAAACCAAGACCAAGCAAAGTCTAAAGCAGATTTAAACCAGGTCTAAACCAAGACCAAGCAAAGTCTAAAGCAGATTTAAACCAGGTCTAAACCAAGACCAAGCAAAGTAACCAGGTCTAAACCAAGACCAAGCAAAGTCTAAAGCAGATTTAAACCAGGTCTAAACCAAGGCCAAGCAAAGTCTAAAGCAGATTTAAACCAGGTCTAAACCAAGACCAAGCAAAGTCTAAAGCAGATTTAAACCAGGTCTAAACCAAGACCAAGCAAAGTAACCAGGTCTAAACCAAGACCAAGCAAAGTCTAAAGCAGATTTAAACCAGGTCTAAACCAAGACCAAGCAGATTTAAACCAGGTCTAAACCAAGACCAAGCAAAGTCTAAAGCAGAATTAAACCGTAATGAAACTCTAACCCTGAATGTACACAGACTGCGAGTTCGGTGTGGGTCACACAACTTAGAAAGTGCTTAAAACCAATGCGCCCATGTACACGGACCTCGAGGCGTGTGGATGCGAGTGCGGGAGCCTGTGGAAAGAATCCGCATTTTTTTTTTTTTGGCCTTGCTTATTATAATAATTGAATTGTGAAAGTGGGGACAATGGAAACTACAAACTACAATACCTCAGTTAAATGTGGTAGTCAACATAATGATAGCTATATAATAGATCATTCACTCTGTAAAGTACACGCATACACATGCACCCACATGCACCCCACACCCACACATTTGCACCCTTACACTCACACAAGCTACTGTATGCTCTACTGTTGTGTTTTATTTGTGTACTGTCATGTTTGTCTGTGTTGTTGTTGCGGTTATGGATGGTGATGGCTGTGTATGTATTTGTTATTTTTCACAATAAAGGAAAAAAAAAAAAAAAAAAAAAAAAAAAAAAAAAAAAAAAAAAAAAAAAAAAAAAAAAAAAAAAAAAAAAAAAGGAAAGAATCCGCATGAAGTCTATTTTTCCCGGAGACCGCAGCGGTCTGGTGCGGCTTTTAATTCATTAGATGACCGTTCTCACAGGAATCTACGTGAATCCGCATGGCTTTGGACGAAACCGGACCACAGTTGACAGCGTCTGGTGTAATAGGCACTTTGCAAGAAACCTGCACGTGTCTCGAACCAAACCCGCCTCGCAGTCTGTGTACATTCAGGGTAAGGACCTCGATACTTAAGTTGAATAGGTATGTCATATTTGCTGTAAACCTTAGTAATAAACCTCATCAAAACAGACAGAAATGTTCAGTAAAATCTTAATATAATCATGTAAAGAGTGTGTGTGATCTAACCTGTCGTGTTGTGTGTCAGGTGTTGATGGGCAGAGTCCCGGACAGAGGAGGACGTCCCTGTGAGATCGAACCTCCGCCTCCAGAGATGCCCTCGTGGCAAAAGAGACAAGACCCGCCCCAGGGAGGACACTACGGAGGAGGGAGAGGAGGGGGATACCAGGGGGAGGAGGTTATCAGCAAGGAGGAGGAGGTTATCAGGGTGGAGGAGGAGGATACCAGGGCGGAGGAGGAGGAGGAGGATACCAGGGCGGAGGGAGGAGGAGGATACCAGGGCGGAGGAGGAGGGTACCAGGGTGGTGGAGGAGGGTACCAGGGCGGCGGACAGGGCGGCGGACAGGGCGGAGGATACGGCGGAGACAGGGGAGGCCGTGGAGAGCACCATGGAGGCAGAGGAGGAGATCGAGGAGGAAGAGGAGGCCGAGGCAGAGGAGGCTACAACCAGGTGAGATCATCTTTTAGGAAGTAAGCAATAAACTTTAGACTTACCTGAATATAGACCACCCTAAAGCAGTAATGTAATTGTTTGTCGATCAGATTTCTTATGAAAGAGTCGTAGTCTCTCTCTAGTAATTCATATACAATGATAAAGTCCTGGATCATGACAAAGAGAATTATCCCATCCATACTGCCTTCTGAGTCTCTTCAAAAGGATATTTTAATTTCCTAAGAATAAACTGGAACATGTCCCTCTTCACTTCTTTTTATGTGACCAGTACTTTATTTTAACCCTTAGATGCACGGTAGACCAAAACCTACACTCTTCCATGAGTGGGGTCAAAAATGACTGTGATCAGTCACAGGAATACTGCATTTCCAGCAGCATTTGGTGGATTTGTGGTCCTTGTTTCTTGGACAAATCTGACATGTCTGTCTCCTCTGTTTCGCCCTGTGAGCTTCTCTCATGTGTGTGGATTGTGGATTTTGTCACTAAACACCTTCCGATTCCTAAAGTGATGTAGGTTGGTAGGTTTAGGTTACTTTCCAGTCGACGTTTCATGTTTGGAGTCACAATCTCCTTTGACAGTTCTGTGAGAAAGCGTCGTCGTATGTTGGTGAACCTTACATGAGTGATGCTGAGTATAAATGACCTCCTGACTGCTTCATCAGATGTGTAAGTGTCACCGTAAATATTAAAAAAACAAGTACAATTGATAAGAATCAAAAGTTCCTAGTTCTTACCCCTGAGATTCCATAGGAAACGGTTGGGGTCATTTTGACCCCACTTATGGAAGAGTGGGGTAGTGATACAAAGGATGACATTTCTTACAAAGTATATGTACAAATGTTTTAAATGCAATGGCCTCATGTCACAAACAAGTTTGTTAAGGAATACCTGAAATTTATGCATCTAAGGGTTAAATGGGATAAGTTGTAATCAGTGATTTAAAGACTTGAAACTGAAATCAGAGGACTCAGACTTGTTTCTCTTTGACTCTGACTTGTCTCTCTTTGACTCAGACTTGTCTCTCTTTGACTCTGACTTGTCTCTCTTTGACTCAGACTTGTCTCTCTTTGACTCGGACTTGTCTCTCTTTGACTCGGACTTGTCTCTCTTTGACTCAGACTTGTCTCTCTTTGACTCAGACTTGTCTCTCTTTGACTCTGACTTGTCTCTCTTTGACTCTGACTTGTCTCTCTTTGACTCAGACTTGTCTCTCTTTGACTCTGACTTGTCTCTCTTTGACTCGGACTTGTCTCTCTTTGACTCAGACTTGTCTCTCTTTGACTCGGACTTGTCTCTCTTTGACTCGGACTTGTCTCTCTTTGACTCAGACTTGTCTCTCTTTGACTCAGACTTGTCTCTCTTTGACTCTGACTTGTCTCTCTTTGACTCTGACTTGTCTCTCTCTGACTCAGACTTGTCTCTCTCTGACTCAGACTTGTCTCTCTTTGACTCTGACTTGTCTATCTTTGACTCTGACTTGTCTCTCTTTGACTTGGACTTGTCTCTCTTTGACTTGGACTTGTCTCTCTTTGACTCGGACTTGTCTCTCTTTGACTCTGACTTGTCTCTCTTTGACTCTGACTTGTCTCTCTTTGACTCAGACCTGTCTCTCTTTGACTCGGACTTGTCTCTCTTTGACTCTGACTTGTCTCTCTTTGACTCTGACTTGTCTCTCTTTGACTCAGACTTGTCTCTCTTTGACTCAGACTTGTCTCTCTTTGACTTTGGACTCGACTTGGACTTGTCTCTGATTTAATAAACGTTTGCTCATTTTGCAGCAGCAGCAGTACAGCCAGTCCCAGTCCCAGCACCAGGACTCCGCAGGCAGAGGAGGCTACAGCGCCCCCCAGCCGCAGTACCACGACCAGGGCTTCAGCAACAACGGTTACCAGGCTGATCGCTCCGGAGGTCACCAGAACGAGAGAGGAGGAGGCGGCGGAGGAGGAGGGAGAGGCAGAGGAGGGAGAGGAAGAGGCCCCAGAGGAGGAGGAGGAGGAGGCTGGGGAGGAAGAGGAGGTGGAGGAGGAGGCGGTGGAGGACAGTTTGAGCAGTTCTTCCAACAGGGAGGACAACAGTACAACCAGTCCGGATTCAACCAGGGACGACAGTACACCAGCTGAGAAACGGTTTAGACTCAACTGCGGCGGTGGGAATGGGGAAGGGGCGGTGCCTGAGTGGACTAGGAGCTGAACCGAGCTGTGATTGGCTGATTTTACTGTCAGTCTTGTCTTTGCGAAGAGTGAGTGCAGGGTTCGTACAGTCATGGAAAACCTTCATCCATAATTTAATTCTAATTGTCAGGCCCTGGGAAAGTTTTGGAATTCTATGGGTTTTGAAAAAGTGTAGGAAAATCTAAATTATTTGAGATTCAAAATTAAATTGGGGAAATTAATATAAAAAAAAAAAAAAATACAAAAACAAGAGATCAAGATTCAGTCCAATCGTCATTGTGGTTTTGAAAGACCAAGAACCAATCCTTTGTCCGTTAAATACGGTCAAAGGATTGGTTAATTTAGCAGAAATCTGATTAATTTAGCAGAAATCTGAAACGTGATTTTGTTTCTATTTATATTTTTCTTGTTAGCATCTGAATTCTGAAAGTGGAACGAGGTGATTTTCAAGACAATTGTCAATCCATTTAGGTTTGTGAAAGTGTTAAATTACGTTAATTACGTAGTTTTGTGCAATGTATGATAAAGACAGGAGTGATCCACAGTAGAAAGGCTTCAAAGCATTTTCGGAGATCAAGATGTTTTGATTCTCATCTGGAATTCTCAGTCTGATAGAAGTCATTTTCAGTCTGATAGAAGTGACCAGGGTTGCCAGATTTTCAGAGAGCAACAAGCGACCTAGCCTTTGAAAAAAAGCCCAAAACAAGCTACCTCAAACCTCAAAAAAAAAGGAATTAAAATAATAAACATGTGTCACAGCAGAATGAAGGTTAATGGTTTTGATGTTATTAGTAAGTACATTTTCTTGAATCAAATTTGGAAAAAAAGTGCCTCTCAGGAGCAAAAAAACGCAACCCGCGACTGTCAAAATTCACAAGCGACTTTCCAAAAAAAATAAATTCAGAGTCGCTCTAAAGCAAGGGCGTGCTGGCTAATCGGGAGAGTCGGGACGTTTCCCGGTGGGCCGTGTGACTAGCGCATAATTAAAGACTCTTGACACATTTTGGAGCCAAAACACGCGCTCCACGTCTCATAAGCTCTCAGCCAAACTTTGTTTCAAGTAAATCCGTTGTATATTCTCGGAGTTACGAACAAAAACGTCTGATGAACAAACCCTTCAGCAGATTTATACACGCAAATCACCGCGGCGGAGCGGAGCACATTTCCACTCACAACTAGACAAAAGATACAGGCACAAGTTTGTCTTTGTGGGTCAGAACGCGCGTTATGTGTTTGTGTGAGCGCGTCCTTCGTGTGTGTGAGCGCGTCCTTCGTGTGTGTGAGCGCGCACAGCTGTGGAGCAGGGGAGAGGTCAGAGGTCAGGAGGAGGAAAGCCCTGAGCTGTGTCGTACTGTATTGACCATGTCGTGACTAAAAGTAGTTTACTACTGGAGACGAGAATGTATGAGAGATGGACTAGATATTGGTTAAAAGATAACAATGAAAATAAAAAAATAAAAAATCAAGAGGGAGGTTCCTGAGCGGGACTCGAACGTGGGTGCTGAAAAGGCAAAATTGCCAAAAGTTAAAATGCAAATGTTTTAACCACTCGACTACTAGCACAGTCATATGATCGAAAGAGCAAATGGGCGAATCTAATCTCTAATTTTCACGGGCTGAAAAATGATCCCAGCACGCCACTGTTCTAAAGAAGCAGACTTGGCCACTCTGGAAGTGACCTGACACTGGCTGCATTAATCCTAAAACCTGACCCATCAAACCGGTTTAGGAGCAGGTTTTAGGGTGTAGCTTGAGTCAAAACGTCTTGATCTTCGAAAACTCCGTCCAGATGACAACTTTAAGGCCTTTCTACTAATGTACCATAAAATCTATCAAAACAAGTCAATTAAAAGAAAGTTTAAATCGTTTTTGTTACAGATTTAATTCATTTCCTGCTCCACTCTGGCACCAAACCATCGTCTCACAGTTAAACTTCGCTGAGTTTATGTTTTATTAAAAGTTTCTTCTCACAGGCTGCACTCTGGGTTTTCCACATTAAACGGTTTATTTAACTTAACTTGAACAAAAAGGATTTAAAAATGTCCTTCGATTTCAAACGGTCAAGTTCTCTTCTCATCCTTCACTTTTCTTTCATTGTGCAATAATTCTTTAGTTTGGATTGGGGCTTATTAAAGGTAACTTAACTAAAATCCGTTAAAATATAAAAAAGGATGGAGGAATCAAGTGTTTTTCTTTATACGGCCAATATACTTCCTGTTTTGGAGGAGCAGAGACTCACATGTAGGAATTAAATGTCTGTTATTCACAATAGAAAGAAGGTTTAATCAAGACTCCACCAAAATGTGGACGAAAATATGATTTAAAGATGTGGTCGCTGATTTTCACAATGCAAACATGGTTGAGGTTTCCTCTCAAACATGGTTAATATATCGACATTTTGGTTGCAATCACGGCTTATAAACTTCTTTTTACAAACAACAAAGTGAAACTGGAGAGGACCACCTAAGCTCAGCCAATCAGAGAACAGCATTCGGCTCCTGATTAGAATAAAAAATCTTTATTATTCAATTCAGACAGGAAAGTGGTTTAATTTTTTCACAAAGTGCTGCATTTATCATAAACTTTTTAGTGGAAAACACAAAGTTTACTCATTTGCGACTAAAAAAGTTAGTTACCCCAACATAAAAGTTTGAAAATGTCCACTCAGCTTTGTGCAAAGCTAGTGCACTGTTGCCACGACAACAGAAAAACTATTTTCAGTTTCCATGTTGTTCCATGTTGCTACTTGTATTTAAATTAGTGTAAAAAAAACAAACTTCGAAGATAAAGTTTAAAGTCCCTATGACAGGTTTTTACGTTTTCCTAATTTTCATGTAATTTGGTAGATTAATGCCTGTTGTGAGTGATAGTTTTATGTACCGTAATTTGTTGTAAATACCAGGAAGTAAAGCAGAGTTCTAAACTGATGACACGCTAGGGAGACAAGAACGATTATCAATTTTTTATAGCCCTTTAAAAAACACACAATTAACAAACAAGTTCTATCATACGCCTGTTCCAGTTTTTTAAATGGTCGCCAAGCAACTACCAAGCATGACGTCATCATTTATGAACAGGAATATAATTGTAGTCATATCTCGATAGCTATATTCGGTCCAACATAAACGTGTTAAAACTTATCTTCCAATATGTTGTAATTATCAGACGAATATGACACTTTGCCAAATAATCTCTTTGGAAAAAACGCCATCTAAAATAAGTTTTTTTGTAGATTTTGTACATTTGAATCCAGATTGGTCATTTTTTAGCATTAAAAACATACATCCTGTTCATAAACAATGACATCACGCTGGGTAGTGGCCTAGCAAAAATGTACTGTAATTTCTGGCCTATAAGCCGCTACTTTTTTCACAAGCTTTGAACCCTGCGGCTTAAACTACAATGCAACAAAACTATAGATTCTCATAGACTTACTATTAACAAGTGCGGCTTATACAGTATATGTACTTTATTATTTTTCTTATTTAAATCTAGTTGATGCGACTTATATTCAGGTGCGCTCAATAGTGCAGAAATTACGGTAATAAATTGGGCCAAAACTCTTCTAATGTAACAGGTTTTTTTAACCTGAGCCATAACAATGACTTTTTTGTTAAATGTGTGTTTACAGGGCCATACAAATCAGTTTTTTGTGAGGAAATTGAAAATGTCTTTGTCTCCCCAGTGTGATGTCATCATCAGTTTAGAACTCTGCTCTACTTCCTGGTATTTTCAACAGATTTTCAAACGTTTCTTCACAAGCTTGTTCTTGATTAACCTAAAACAATCATTTATAATTACAAAAGGTATTAATTAAATTAAATGAAAAACGTAAAAACCTGTCATATGCACTTTAAAACGGGACTGCTAACCGTTTATAAAAAGACCACTGCAAAATATAAACAAAATAAACTGCTCTATTGGCAAATCTTATTGCAAGACAGTAAAAACAACTTTAAATTTAGATAAAAGTTACTCAATTTAAGCACTTTTTCACTTTAAGTTAGACATTTTTCCAGTTCTAAGTGCAAAGTCTCCTCTTATTTAGACACTTTGAATAACTTTAAGAGATTTCTGCTTCACATATAAACTCGCCTTGTCTATTTGAAAGTTAAATTTATAAACTCAATGATACATTTTTGCATATCTTAAAAATAACAGTCACGATATTATCTAAAACTCGATATACTGTATATTGCCCAGCTCTGAATGGAACACAAAATAAAAACTAAACTAAAAATTTCTGTCTGCTCTGCTCCTCCAAACTTTTTGTCATTTCAACGGTTTCCTTTTGCAATAAATCATTTAATACGGCACTTTTATTTCCCTTTTCACTGCCATAAGAATCATCACAGTTTTGCCAAATACTGCTTTTATAGAAGACATGTTTAATCGGACTGTTTTACTTTCTCCTCATACCTCAAAACAAGCCTTAACGGGAGATTTATTTTGGTGAGTGCATAAATGTGTTGTACTTGAAACGGTCCCGGTCTTATTTTAGTTTAAAATATTAATATCGACAGACTGGAGGATTCTTTTGTTTGTTTTATTTAAAGATGTTTGTTGAAGAGTTGAGTGCACAGTTTTGGATGAAGATGCATGAAGCGTGTGAATGAGCAATAAAGTCTGCACTGACTTAAAAAAAACAACTGGTTTGTCGTTGTTATTATGTGAAACTGAACTGTGTATTATTGTGCTGACATATATTTTGAGGATGGCAAAAGTACTGAAGTTCACAATCCAGTTACTTGTGTAAAAACGACTGGTAAAAGTCAAAGTCCTGCTGGAACTCCTTAAAAAACGTTTTTAAATTTACAAAAAAGTTATTATCTAGTCTCGATTAAAGGGGCACTATGTAAGAAAAACAAACAAACAAAGTGATTTCCACTTTTGAACACCAGAGGGAGCCTTTCACATGCATTTTGCCTATTTACCATGCTGACATCTAGCGTCAATAATCCACATTCCGGTAAATGTATCACAATTGATGTGGATTGGTTAACAGTGCTCTCTTAAGTATTCATGTTGTAAAGAATAAATATGATTTAAATGTTTGTGGACTATATGTGATCATTAAAATTCCTCTCAATCTTACACAGTACAGCCCCTTTAAAACAACTAATACTAGAAATCCGGCAGCTTATTTTGCTTATTGCAAGACATTTCTGATTCTTTTCAAGAGCTTTGACTGGACTCACGTTTGTGTTTTACTTCACCAGCAAATAACTTGACTTGAAATAAGAACAAGTTTATTATTTATTGAAACAAGGCAGAAAACTAGGTAATCTAGGTCCATCAAGTAAAACCATCTAGAAAATCAATCCTAGAAAGAAAGTTGGTTTGTGACGTTGGGAAGTGTGAAATTGGCTTTACAGTGAATTAATTATAAATCTGATTATTATCACGTCACAAATATGTAATTTTGGTTGGAAATTATAAAGCTTTGACGATTTTTACTTAATTTGTTCAAACATTTTAAATCCTCGGCAGCAGCAGCAGCTCTGACCTGGTTTTGAAAGATCTTTCTGGACTTAAAAAAGTAACTTGTTTTTAAAAATTAGGGAGTAGAAAGTGCAGATTTTGTAATACTCTGGTAAAGTACAGATACTTAAGAACAGTACTTGAGTCAAAATACTTAGTTACTTGCCACCTTTAGGCCTAAGTCTAAAAACACTTCATAAAGAATTCGTAACAAAAACTCCTGCCCACTATCTCACACCTTTGTGTTTTATCAAAACAATAATTCGGTCCCTCTGATACCTGAAGTGTTTTTCTCCTAAAAAATATAGTCTTTAGACTATATTTTACTACTAAAAAATATAGTCTTTAGACTATATTTTAGAAAACAGTGTTTCCCCACCTGCTTGGAGTCATGGCACACTTCTGTGGTTAAGATTTTTTCCGCTGCACACCACCTATTAAAATATGGCCAAATCAAGCTATTTTGGAACACAAAATTATTTATTTTTTGAAAATTGTGTATGACAGCACAACTATGTCCTGGTGGAGTTGTTGCTTACTTTTTGTAAGTTGTTCCATTAAAGACGACGCTCCATTGTACTCACAAAAAACGAAATAGTTTTCTCGTTTAACCCCTGCTCTAGACTTTTTATTCAAAATGAAAAAGTTTTCTTACCTTCACAGATCACCTGAAATAATCACGATAGTTCTCCCTCCGTCCTGCAGACGCCGCTGTTCCTCACACTGGTCCAAACCTCGGAAGTGTTCTCTATACTTTGCACATCTGCTGCAGACCCACCGAGTCAAACCCCGCTAAAGTCTGCTCCCTCTGCCTCGGTTTGACCCACTTTCTCCCCTAAATGCCGGTGTAGCCTCGTCGGCATGTTTCCCCCCGGTAAAGCCGTCCCTCCCGGGCCTCCTCCCTTCGGCATGTCGCACATGTACTTCAGGCCGCCTCCCGGTGTGCCTCCGCCGGGGATGATGCCCACGGGAGCCGCGGGACCCAGGCCTGCTCATCCTTTTCCCCCGCCGCCTCTGCCGTTCAACCGGCCGCCTCCACCGACCACCCCGCTGGTCGTGCGTGTACGTACCGAGCACCGACACTTTGACCGCGCTAGAACGTTACACTTTTAACTGGTTATTTAACGGAAAAGTCAGGTTTTGTTTCTCAAAGCTAACGAGTGCTAGCATCGTTAGCTTTAGCAAAGATGGTTAGCATCGTTTTCCAGAGTTGAGCTGTTACTTTTCTTTGTATTTCATTTGTAAAGTGACGATACAGTTAAATTATAAAGATACACAAATGTACATTCATGCAAAATATATTCATTTAAATAAATATATATTTTTATGTTTAGGAAAGACTTTTTATTGATTTATATTGGAACATGTGGAAAAGTAATTAGTATTAAGTTAAGTATTAATTATTTAAAACTGGTGCGATTGTAAATAAAAGGTACATTTCAACTACAAAAGTTATAATTCTCCTTATAATATTAATAATAATTTATGTCATCAATCATAGTTTCTCCAAAATCAATGGAAAGCACTGATGTGGAGTTGACGTTACATTTGGAAATCTATAATAGTAATAGTATATATACAACTTATGGCATGTGTATTAAATCATATTGTTTTTCCAAATTTTGACCTACAATAAAATAGACCTACTTTTATCATTCAGAATATTTAAATATGTCAGAAATCAGACGACTGACAAAGCTAGTATCACGAAATAAATACTTCTGAATGTCACTTCAGTTTGGAATAATGTCATGTTATTTGGACTGTATATTTATTTGTGGTTTTAAAGAGAAGAAGCTTTTTTGAGATGTGTTTGGTTTATTTATCAGATGTTTGTTTTTACCACAATGTCTTTTATCTCAAAGCATTTTTACATAATTTTGCACTTTCACTGAATTTGTGTAAGTCTGTTCTTTCTTGAGCCGAGTTTCAGGAACCGAGTCACACTTTGTGCCGTTGAAAATCGTTCAAAATCCTCGTTTATAATTTAAATTTGCGAGAAAAAGTATTTCCGCCATTTCTGATTTCAGAAGCGTTTGTGTATTTACCACACTTAAAGGGGCTGTACTGTGTAAGATTGAGAGGAATTTTAATGATCACATATAGTCCACAAACATTTAAATCATATTTATTCTTTACAACATGAATACTTAAGAGAACACTGTTAACCAATCCACATCAACTGTGATACATTTATACGTATTTGAAATGTTTTATTACGGCCGGAATGTGGATCATTGACGCGCGATGGCATCATGCTTAATAGGCAAAATGCATGTGAAAGGCTCCCTCTAGTGTTCAAAAGTGGAAATCACTTTGTTTGTTTGTTTGTTTTTCTTACATAGTGCCCCTTTAAATGTTTCAGGTTCAAATTTTCACATTTCAAATTTTAAATTTGAACTAAATTAAAATGTCTGTCATATCAGGTTACATCGTGTTCGAGTTTAGACAGGGCTGTAAATGTGAATATCGTTAGTTATTAGCCTAAACTGAAACTGCTCACAAAATGTATTGCTCAAAGTTCAAATGATGTTCAAAAACAATGATGTCACGTGGTGTGATGTTAAAATACTGTATGTTTTTTAATGTCACACCAGATGACATTTTGAACTAAATACCTATTACGGTAATTATTAAAAGAAGTTGCACAAAACGACTGGTATTTTGGCTTCAGAAAAACGTCTTTTTTTACAGTGTTTTTCTGCATTCGAAGTGTCAGAAACACCCGGCACTGCATATGTCGTCATCCTTTTGGCCAACTTATCAGAAAACAATGCTTAGACTTTTATGGTTTTAAATCAAGTCCATAAAATCTTAACATTATTTGCTCTAAAAGGATTTTGACTTTACTTGGAAAGCTGTTACATCATGTGACGTTAGACAAGTTTTTTAGTTGAACACAATAACTTAATCATCCTCAGTTGCGTCCCATCCGCCAATAAACAAGACAAGAAGAAGAACACAATGATGGACATAAGTCATGAACCGGATTTCTCTTTCGATTTCTGTGAACCTGGAGTTTTTTTCCTTCCTTACATTCCTTCTGCTTGGTAAGTTTTTCTTAAATTTTTTATAAAATTTAACGTATTAAATATAGTTTGAATTTTGAGTAAACGTTAAACCAGAAACAAAAATATAACGGTATACATTGTACAGAGTTCTTCCGTTTAAATTAAATAATACATATGTTTGTTTTTTGTATCTTGTTTGTTTGTAAAACAGTAAAACCCAGTTAAATCCTGTTTCTGTTTCAGATGCTGCCTTTGGACTGATGAACACGAGACTGAACCTGAGAAACGTCATAAAATAGATTTATTGTCATTTTGTATCTAAAATAAAACTGGTTTATTTGACTCACATTAATGGACACTTATAATCTAGTTTATTCTAGGTAAATTATGGCTGGGCGGTCAAATTGTGAGTTATTTAGTTGTGTTTACTGAATAAAGAGCTCCACAGATAATCCTCTGTCAGTAAAACGTGGTTTGATCCGAAGTTAGTTTTTGGAAGAAGAGATTTGATTGTCATAGTATGAGTAGTTTATGATCATTAAATTATTACCAAAGTAATCTTTATTTGGTTTTTGACAAAACGAAATACAATTTATTTAAAAAAAATGATTAATCTGAGGGGAAGCTGTTGTTTCCCAGAATGCCCAGCTCTAGATTAAACCCTGACGTATCAGATAGTGACAGTGACGGTGAGCTAGTTAGAATACATACTTCAGGGTTTATAAATGGATCTGTTTATTACATATGTATTGTATTAAACTTTCAAACTGAAAGGCATTTTCACATAAAATGTAATTCTGGTGTTTTGTTAGATTACATAACAAGCTAGCATTGTGGTAAAGTTTTCACTTTGCAGTAAGGGCTGGGTGATCTGGCCAAAACTTTGTATCTTAAAATAACAGATAAAATATGTGATAATGACATCATTTATGATAAGTTTGGTGCACAAAATACACAACAATGGTATCTAGAATATTTGTTTTAGGATATGTGATAACTTCTGCTTCAGTCCTTGTCATTATCAATCGACACGGTGGTTAGCGCTCTTGCCTCACAGCAAGAAGGTCGCGGGTCCCCGTGTCTGGGTGGGTTTCCTCCGGGCACTCCGGTTTCCCCCATCAACCAATAACATGCATGTTAGGGTAATATCCTCCAGCTACAGTAGTCCTGACCAAGCCTAGCAACAACATCTGGAGATGTGTCCCCGAGCGCTGCACTGCGGCGATCACTGCTCCTGAGGAGATGCTCCAGAGGCTTTGAGGGATGGGTCAAATGCAGAGGACAAATTTCCCTACGGGGACAATAAAGTATACCTTACATGAATATCCTTACCTTACAATCAGTGCGTATACATGCAGCTCATAAACCGTTTAAAAACGGAATATTGACAATAAACCGAATATTAAGCACATGTAAACGTGATCAATGTTTTTAGACATTATCATTTATATGTCATCATTATCTCCGTGCAACAGACAAAATCAGCTGCCACGTACACAGAATTATATCACAATTGCCTCTATTTTCTATTCCTTAGTTTTGAAGCATTACGACATATCATGAAAGTTATGAAATGGCCCTGCCCTCTGCAATTCACAGACTGTAGGTTTTCTACAAATCCTCCTTTTCTTTTGTCCTGAATGAACCTTAGCTTCATAGAACTAATTTTGGACACTTGTAGGTGTAGATCTGATGCTTTTCTTTTAAATATGTTTTATTGAACATGAAGTTATTGTGTCTATGATCTTTGTTTTGATGAAATGCATTGACTGTAATATACTGTGCTGTAGTACTCTTAACCGTTTAAATTTGCACCTTAGTTTGTATTTTCTTGTTTCTCAAGTTATTTATCTCTTAAATAAGACTCAAAGCATCACAGTAAAGTGACTGTTTACATTGTTTAATGTCTTTATTTATGAAGCTGCTGTTGGTTTGTTGTAAACAGTGAACAAATGTGATGAGTGCAAATGAATTGTGTAGAATGTAACAAAATAAAATAATCATTTTATGGATTTTTTTTCTCCTGGGGCCTCCCTCATTTTCCCTTCACTGTTAAATTGTCAAACAAATTCTTTCTGTGTTAATTCTAAATTGACATTTATGAATCTTGATTGAAACATGCGGCTGTTATTTTGCCAAATAGTTAAACAAATTGTAATTTTTAGTTCCTTTTTATTTGATTTTATTCAACTTGAAAGTGGTGGAGACCCCAGTCTTTAGTTGTTTCACTGCATATGTTTTACTTTTGAAAGTATTTTATTAATCTAATAGTCAGTCCTCAGTCTGATGTTTGATTAAAATAAGACTTTAGTTAAATGTATGTATAAAGTATGTAAGTAAGTTGTTTTTGTATATCTTTGGACAAAATTTAGTTGGCCATTACCATGTCGCTCTGTAGTCGTATTCTCCATGTTGTTGTTAAGCTGTTTTTGTTGTTGTGTGTGTTTAAACTTGTGTTAACCCTTTGACGCCCTCAGCCTGGTCAGCCCGGGGCCAGTCCTGCTCCAATGGGCAGCACTCGGCCCGTTCGCCCTGAGGTTCCTCCTGCCGCGCGCTGGAAACCCCTCGCTGAAGCCCCCGACAGGTACGGCCCTGGCAAGAACCTTTACTGATGATTTTACTGACTTAAGATGGAAACTGAGAGACATTTATATAAGGATTTGATATGATTTATTACAACTCTGTTTGACATACATGCACAATCATTTTACTTCTTCATTGTAAGCTGATGTATATTTTACTAGTCTATTTTCATAGTATTTTCATAACCTCAAAATCCATCCGTTGTTAAAGCTGTAGGTGTGTCAGCCAAGCGCAAGCAGTTTCTAGTCAAACTAATCAAAATCACACAGGAACAGAGGGGGCGGGGTCTAATCCTGGGTTTTATATCCATAATATCAGACTTAAAAAACCTAGCCTGACCCCTCTGTGTGACTGAGCCTGAACTGAATAGGTTTAAGGGTCTTTGACACCAAGCCGAGGGTCGCCCGTCTGAACCGGTTTGGCAACTTCTTCCTACAGGCTCACGTGTGTCTGGTGTGAATAGGGAAATAGAAGTTGATCTTAATCCGTGAGGTAAGATTAGAAACATCTGTTTGCCAAAGAGTTTGACAACTATTTGCGCGCACCGCGTGTTTCGTCATTTTTATAATTTTCATCAAGCGTTACATCACGCGCCTGCTCACTCGAGGTTTGTTCGGCGACTGTTGGCTGTTTGGATTATGTTTGTGTGAAAGCTTTTTTACATCGATGCTCCAGAGACTTGAACAGACGCTGCGATCCACCGACAGAGACAAGAAGTTGTGTTGGTGTGAAAGACCCTTTACATGTAAAAACATGCCTCGAGAACCAGAAGCTCTCGAGGCACCTCCTTTCCTTGTTGATTTGTGCACATCAAACACATGAGCTGCTTCCTCTCGTGTCGTATATTCGGCCACTTCAGTAACTCACAAGCTACACATTTTAATTTTCTTTGAGAGGTAAGGAACCCGTCGGTGGTTTTGCGTTTGGTTGTCAAACATCAGCGAGGTGCACATGTTCAGTGCGACTCTGCGTTCTCTGCTTTACCCGTGTTCATCTTTAGGTCCTCTGCACAGGCAGCAGATTCCTATGTTTTTATTTTGAAAAGGGATACTTTAGTACCTACCTCTGTTACTTGAATCAGATTTTGAACTAAGTACTGGGCAAGTGAAAACAACTTTTCTACGCATTGAAGCTCCATTTACAGGACAGCACAGGATTTACTTAAACAAGCATGCCTCAATCTATCTTCAGATAATCTAAAGGTGAGAGAACATGGCAAGGTTCAGACTTGTTTATACCCCATCATGTCTCACTGATCTAAACAGTATATTTTATCTTGTATGTTTAAGAAACTTTGACTTATACAATTTGTATTTTTACAGTGATAAAGCCGGCGAGGAGTTTCTACGATGTCTCGCCGCGAACAAGCCTCTGCCTGATTATCTGAAAGGAAACATGGAGTACAACTTAGCCGAGGCTCTGAAAGACGCCATCAAGTCCGACCCAGACGTGCAAAAACTGACCAATCCAAAGAGAAGCCGCAGCAGGAGCAGAGGCAGGAGCAGAGGAAGGAGCCGCGGTCGAAGCAGAGCCAAGAGCAGAGGAAAGAGCCGGAGTCGCAGCAGAGACAGACGCAGCCGGAGCAGAGGTCGAGCCAAGAGCAGACCCAGGAGCAAAAGTAGACCGAGGAGCAAGAGCAGAGCCCGCAGCAAGAGCAGAGTCCGGAGCAGGAGTCGTGGACGCAGCCGCAGCTCCAGGTGAAGCTTTACTGGAGACAACACGTGTGCACATGCTGGAGTAACAGTAGAATCATCGGTTCAAAGTATTTATCAGGAAACTTTTACTCAAACAACTGCAAGAGTAGAATTTACTTTACTAGGAAGAATCCCAACTGATTATTAAGCTTTGGTCACAATGATCAGTACAACCTTCAGCGACCTCTCTCTGAACAGGTTTTGCTCATTTCCAACATCATTCTTGAAGCTATGTTGCAAAACGTTCGTAGCTAGGTTCATGTTCTTGCAAAGCCTGCAAACCTCTTTTTCATGCAAGACCCTTGAGAACTCACAAAGGTCTAGAGATTATTGTACTTAGTTTGTTAAAGTGCGTATGACAGGTTTGAACTATTTTTTAATTTTGATTTAGTTTGGTAGATTAATACCTGTTGTAATTAGTCAAGAACAAGTTTGTGGAGAAAAATGTGAAAATATGTTTAAAAAATACCAGGAAGTAGAGCAGAGTTCTAAACTGATGACATCACACTTCAGAGACAAAAACATTTTAAATTTTCTCACAAGAAACAGATTTTTATGGCCCTGTAAACACGCATTTAACAAAGAAGTGAGTTCTAGCTTTTTATGGCTCGAGTTAAAAAATAATGTTAGATTTGAAGAGTTTTGGCCCAATTTATTACATGGTTGCTAGGCAACTACCTAGTGTGATGTCATCATTGATGAACAGGAAGTAAATTTTTAAGGCTAAAAAATTGCCGAACTGGAATGAAATTTGAAAAATGTTTAGTAAAACCTTAAATATATTGATCTTAAATACGTCTTTGTTAAATGAGTAGTTCAACCTGTCATAGGCACTTTAAAACAGGCTCCACACGTCAATGCTGACCACAAAGGCACGTGAAATTGTTCTTAAGGCGATCCTGAGTCATTCTGATGCCTTGTTCTCTCTTATTAATGTAGTAACTCAGGGAGGCCAGAAAAATCAGATAACTAGCCTAGTCCAATTTAAACCAGTTTTTCAAAGCGCATGTAAGCCCAGGCAGACCTAATGAAGAGCCGTAAACCGGTTTTTGGAAAACCAGTTGGTGCACGTGGTCCAGTCCGTTTGTAGTTTGATTTCAGACTCATGTAAACAGACAATCGGTCTGCAGCTGGACAAATGCAACTGAGCAGCTCACAACTCCTGTCCACAGCACATTCCAACAATAAAGTTAACATTTTCCAACAGAAAGGCTCCTGCACAACGTGGAACACACGGCCTCACATTTAACGAAATATTTAACACAGTCCCACTTGTCCCAGAAAGATCAGTGTGTCATTTTACAGACAATATTACAAACTCTTACTAATAAACAATTGTTTGGTAAATCAACATAACACTCTAGTGAATCTGACACAGCAGGACAAGTGTCTTCAGGGTAATCAGTTTACCGACTGGTTTGAGGGGAAAACCAAATAAAGTCTGGTTTTCTAGCCTAGTCTGATTTCTTTGATCATGTAAACCCAGTGAGTGAGTCCTTCCTCTGTATTCATAATCCTTGCCCTCCAAATGTTCAGTGTCAGCAAACTAAGGGTTTGTTAACTGGTAACTTTATTAAATCCATAGTTTTAAAGCGTACACACACATGCACATCGCACACATAGAGGAAGAGGCAAGGTCATCATCATACGAGATCCAAATTTCAAATGACCTGAGATCCATATGAGCAATTATTCCGTAGTGGTCATTGTGACCATTGTTTTATTGAAACTTAACAGAGAACCTGGATACAGAGAGCTTGGTCTAACTTGGTGCATTAGTGAAGGTTTGGTGAAAATAATCAGGCGTCCAACAGTCAAACCAGAAAACTAAAAATGAGCACAATTGGTTGAATCATCTCTTACTGTTAAACATAGCCTTTGTTAAATGTAGAATTAGTCACTCAAGTAAAAGTACTGCTCAGGCATTACTCCAGTATGAAAAGCTTATATGATAAAGGTGCTTTGAAAATGTGAAACTGAGTGTGACTGACCACTGCTTATCTCTGGCTCCAGTCGCAGCAAAAAGAAAAGCCGGGCAAAAAGTCGATCAAGAAAATCTCGGAGTCGAAGCCACAGCAGTGAAAGATCTCATCACCATCATCACAAGAAGAAGAAGAACAAGAGTCCGAGTCCAAAACACAAATCCAGCAGCAGCAGCGGAGCAGCAGCGATCAAAGTGAAGGAGGAACAAGGTCTGAACGGAGCTGAATCGGCTGAGAACAGTCTGTTAGAAGGACTGAAGAAGGTGATCCAGAGCAAAGAGCTGGAGCACAAGACGCTCATAGACCCTCTCCTCACTGCCCAGGTAATTATCCACAAGGAAAAGATGTTTGATTTAGCACAAGACAGTACACTTTATCTACCATGTAAAGTTGTTTTGAAGCTTTAGTTTATTCTTGGTGTCTAGAGTTGCTTAAATATCCCACAAATCCCCCCCGACATTAAACATCAAATTGATTTTATTGCATGTTTTTTCTTTTCCGTTCAAAGTCGTTTGGACTTTTTGAGCATTGCAGAAGTCCATTAAACCAGGTCTGTGGATTCTACTTTTTCTTTTAGCTCAGCTTCTTTTTCCTATAAATAGTTCACTGTTCTTGGATTTCAGACATATGATTCCTTCTTTCTGATTTGAATACTAAAGAACTACTCTGGTTCCAGTTCTTATCTCGTTTTGATTCAGACTTTCTCACAAAGAACAGCTCAGATTCAGTCCACTTCTCCTCTGGTGCTGCTGCTGTCACCTCCTTTGATCCTCTTGACAGACAGGAACTGAATTTTTGTTGAAACCAATTAATTGTGAAGGAAAATAGCCCTTGGAAAGCATCAGCGACCCAGTGAAAGTTCCCCCCAGCGTAAAGAATCTGTAGCTTCGAACTGCAGTGTGTCGGTTTCTTAGAGGTGCCCCTGTGTTGGTTGGAGAAGAGGAAAACTTACACTCACTCCAGAGATGTCTTATGCTCCTCATAGAAAGCCCTGTGCTGCCTGAGAATTGATCTCAAAACCTTCTTGCTAACCTCTGCAGCGCTGCACCGTTACAGTAGCTACATGGAGAAGCTGAGTAAGGTCAGGTAGAGTTTAGGGGTTGATTTTCAGTTTAACAAGGACTTTTCTGGATTCAAAAACGTGTTTGTGTTGAGCTGCAAAAGCTACGGTCACAATGACCCGTACGACCTGCTACGACCTCTCTGCGAACGATTTTTTTCTCATTTTCTTCGTCATTCTTAAAGCGTTGTTACGAAAAAACAGCGGCCGCAGCTCGTTCGTAAGTTTGTAGACAGGTCGATGGTCTTGTATAAGATTTTCTACGACCAGTCTACTAACGCAGAGACTAAAGCCAGTGCAATGTGCCTGAGCGGGAGAGACAAAGTGGAGAGAGGCGCGCTCTGGAGACTGCGCATCTCTTGAGGCGCAGTTTAGCCTGTACGAGGTTTAATAGCTAGAAACAACTTGATAAAGGCTTGAGTTGGACGTAGGGACATCGCGCAGCTCCCGTGCGATACAAAATAGATGTAGGATTACCGTAAAGACGCATTAAACAAGCTTTAGGGCACAGGCAAGGATGCCATACGGCTTCATTTCCCCAAGAATGTCTTGAGTTGTTGGTGCAGAGCTGAAAGTCTGCCGTAAGAAGACTGTAGGAAAACAGTTTCCACTCCACGAGCCTCGTACGAACTCCAGATTTCGTACGACCTGTAAGATTCGTACGACCATTTTATTCGTACGGGTCATTGTGACCGTAGCTAAAGGTCTATCTAGGTGAAATTGTTCAAATCCGAAAAGGAATCTTTGCCATAAACCAAGAACATTTTTATCCCAATCTTTCTCCATCTCACTGCCCCATTGTCCCTCCTTTAATCATAATGTCACATCGTCATTCACATTTAAAGGACAAACATTATGTAGAGCAGACTTTTTCTTTGTCTTTTCTACCATGCTACACCTGCTCTAGCTTTGAACCTCAGTTTTAAAATTCTAGTTCAGATATTTCAGACACAGAAGTGAAGTAAGCTTACCAACCTCAGCACAACCAATCAGCTCTTATCCCAAATGGCGGGAATGAAGGGAAATGAAGGGAAATATTTCGTAGTCCAGTGTTACATTTCTATAAACTGTTATTCTGATTAATGATTTCACTTTTTAGATTTTGTTGAACTCTGACTGGTATTGTATTTCCTTTTCCAGCCGATCGCAGCTCAGAGACTCCTCCCAGTCGCTCCTCTTAAATCAGCGCTTAAATCTGCCCTTAAAACATCGTCTGCTCCCGTCGCTGCACCTGTCGCTGCACCTGACTCGGACCAGTCCATCTTCTCCATATTTTCTGACAACGATGGGCTGTTGCCTCATGAACGCGGAGGCTCTGACTTCTCCTGGATTCAGACTCAATCACAGGTAAAGTAGAGTTTTTTATGCTCAGGGCTGCAACGTGATCACACAAGCCTAGCTTCATCAGGGATTGGAGTCTTTCTCTAGTTTACACAAATATAAAACAAGTCAAGTTAAGTTTCATCTCATAGAAGCTGGGGGACTTCTTCTGGAGTCTTAAGGGCTTTACAGTTTGATCTGCGTATGCTGTATTTATAGTAAACATGTGAAAGTGAAGATAGATATTTTCATAAGGAGCAGTGTTTGTGCAGGATTTATCTCTAAAGAGCAATGGTCCCTGTGGGCTGAATGACAGTAGAATTACCCGAAAACACTGCAGCCACAGCGCTCACACACACGAGTTTGTGAAACCACAGTCACACATGCACACGTGGGTGATCTCACAGGATTTTATGCATCCAGAGCAGATGTTTTTGCTATTCTTGGTCAGGACTAGCCTAGCAATAGGATATTTCTCTAACATACAAGTTTTGGTTGGTGGGGGAAACCGGAGTGTGCTAGGGATGTTCATGGTTAACCGATTAACCGGTTAACTGTGACTAATGCCTTGTTCGAGTGAGACGTCTTTCACCGGTTAACTGACAATTGCTCCAGCAGATGGCGCCAACTGCCCCTGAACAGCTCTGGCGTTTGTCAGAGAAGTAAAAAAGATCGCTAAAACTACAAAAACACTGTTTATCTCAGAAGGACTGAGCAAACCTGCGACACTGCAGTGTTTATGAACTAATATCAACCAAGCATGGAATAATTAACTTGAATTTTATGTTGGTGAAGAAAACAGACTGGGCTATTTAGCTTGCCTGGGAAACTATCGATGTTTTTACCTGTTCAAGACAAGCTAAGGTAAGCAGCTAACGTTAGCATCAACTTTAAAACATGACTCCTTATTTGAGAGTAGTTTTATATAATACATAGTGCAAAAGTGCATTAAAACAGTGTTTATAGAGGCTTCTATTCAGCCGTGTTGTTTCAGTTTAAAGGCCTGTCTGTCTCTCTGCTCAGCGTTCACTCTCGTAGCGCTGCTGTGTCTAATTATAACACGTCTAGTGAAAATAACAGCAATAAAAAAATACCGCATTAACGTGTTCGGTTAATCGATTATTGACCGTGAAGAGCTCCAACTAACCGGTTAAAGAAATTTTTGAAAACGTGCATCCCTAGAGTGCGCAGAGGAAACCGACCCAGACACGGGGAGAAACATGAAAACTCCACATGGAGTCCGCCCCAAAGCGCATCATTGCTACAAGAACATGCGTTGGAATTTGTTTTACTGGGTCTGTCAAGGTGGCATGATTTTCAGAAAGCAAAAGTAACAAAGTCTTTAAAAAAATTGTTAAAAAAAAAAAAAAAAAAGCAACATCATCTTTTCAATAAAAAGTAAAAAAAAATGTACCAGGTGCAATAATCTGTGGGTCTAGCCCCAAATCCAGTCTGCCTCTCTGTTGCTGGATCTTCCTCAAACTGAACCCGCCACAGAGAAACTAAGTAGACAAAAGAGCTCCGAGTTATGACTCACAATCAGCTCAGCTGATAGAACTTAGAAATATCAGGTATTTCCGTGCCAACAATAATTACACTTGCCCAAGAGTTCTAAAAATGCACCAGAATGCAGGAAATAATGTCTGTTCTTTGAAATTTTCTGGGGAAGGACCCCCAGGCCCCTGACCTGAGCCTCGGATCTCACCAGATCCAGAACGCCTCTCACTCGGGTTAGGATGGAGAAAAACATGTCTATACAGATTAGATGAGAGTAAATAGTTGTTTGAAACATGAATATGAATAAGTTAGACAAGGTCATGAAAATAGAAACTGTTTTGGGGAAAGTCATGGAAAATCTCAAGTTAAAATCCGTATGAACCCTGTTTCTTCTTCCTCTTGATCTGAGAGCAGCGTGTGTCACATAGAGCAGTGTCTGATTGTTGGATGTGTGTGTTCTGGTGTTGAAGTTTAGCAGTGCCTAACTCTGGTTCTGATGCCTGATAAGACCAAAGCGTCCGACGCAGGTCAGAGCATCAACTTCTCAAAGCGCTGCGTCCAAAATAAGGATTAATTCTTTGCTTAATGTCCGTGTGAAAACTTCCTGATTCACTCTGACTGTGTGGACATTACACTCAAGTCACTGTATTTCAGCCTTTCTTTGGAGAATTATATTTAAAAAATGTTGCAGCCCTAATGATGCCTTCAATCATCTTTAACTGTGTTTTTTGTCACAGTTAATCTCTAAATCTTTGCTTTTAGGAGGATCTGGTGAAACTAAAAGCCAACGAAGTGGAAGACGAGGAATCCTTTTTATACGGAAACGAAGAAGCGACCAGCGCGGTCACAAACTCTGCTCCGTACTCAGGCTCATCGCAGTCTTTACCCAAAATCGACAACGCAGAGTTCGATAAGCTCAAGAACATTCTGAAAAGTGTAGGTTCGAACAGCGGGGACGCTAAATTAAAGCCGCAGCAGCTCACAGCGCCACCTGCTGTCACTGCACCGCCTGCACTTCCTGCTCTGAACAATCCCAACGTCCGACAGGCTCTGGAGTCTCTGCAGTCGCTCATCAAAGGTAACCACCATGTCTTATTACCTAAAGACAGTTTATTAGTTAATTCTGTCACTAGAAGCAAAAATAATCGTGTTTTTAAAATCTGCAAAACTTTGATATTTTTTGGCAGCAAGAAGAGACAGAAATGTCTGGTTTTAACTCTCTATTTAGGCATATTACTGCACTTATGACTCATCTTAAAACTAGGGCTGTTTTTCATCAGTTGTTTAGTCAATTAATCGTTAGAGCCAACCTTGGTTTGTCTCAGTCGAGTTATACTTTCGTTTATAAAGAACTCCAACAAAACAGAGGGAATCACTGTTAATCTTGCGTTTTACATTTAAATACACTTTCCAAATAGTTTTTATGTAAATTGTTTTTTGTGTAAACTCTAATAGAACTGTAGCATAGTTTAGGTCAGACAAAAAAAAAGTTAGGTTTTAGTGAGAAACAATTTCTTTGGCAAATCACAACTCTACAAAAGAATAATTGTGACACTTTTAAATGTTAAACGTTGTCTTTTTAGTTCATTTTTAGAAACTGAGGATGGGTAATGTATGATGGTTCCAGACAGTACTCAGGGGCGTAGCACCACATTCTGGGCCCTGGGTACAAACTTTCCTGATGGGCCCCTTGTGCGAGAGTGAAATCTACATGGAGCATTTGTATTATAGCGACCCCTGACAGTGTCAAGGCTGTCACAGTTAGTGCTGGTGGAGACTTTAAAGTGAGATAGGCAAGGGAGGGGCCTGGGGGTCTGCCCCCCCAGAAAAAAAAAGATACATTTTGGTGCATTTTTCAGGTTTCTTGTAAAGCTGGAAGAAATGGCTCAAATTTAATATGACTCAAGTTTTACTTTATAGGTGCGCTGTGTAACTTTCTGGAGATGAAAAGTTAATGGCACAATTCAATACAAAAAGGATGATTAAATCATTCTTTAGAGCAGGGGTTCTTAACCTTTTTGACCTTGAGGCTCAATTATTCATGTACAAACTAACCTGGGGCCCAATCTCATATTAAATGTTTTGTATTTTACTTGTGACTTAAGTTTGGGCTTCGACCCTGTGGTTAAGAATCACCGCTTTAGAACATTCTTATTGGGAATAAATTTACTTTATGCCACAATATAAGACATTATAGCTAAAGGAGCTGGTATTTAAGGAAATAAACAGGAGGTGGCCCTGCTCCAGGTCTAATAAAAGTTAATTTTGTGGCCATTTTTGTGTGTGTTGTGGGATTTACACATTTTTAGTATTTATTTTGTGTCACAAAGACATCTAAACTAGAAAAACACTTCTTTATTAAAATTTTTTATTTTTTACCAAAAAGGTACATGGCGCAGGAATAATAAAATACATTTTATTATGACAGAAAACAGACCCCCAGTACTATAACTGCCAGGTAACCTTATCGAATTAGGACAAATAAAAACATTTTGTTTTATTTATTTATTTACTTTAGTGCAAAGTAGATTTGTGATTTTATGAGACAATTTTAGAAGCAGAATAAGTTTTATAAGGAGTTTGTTTGTTAAAGTTGCTATATGTGTTCTTTAAAAAATAAAAAGCTAAACATCTTTGCTAGCCTTTCACAGAGAACTTGCAAATAAGCAACAGAACAAAAAGTGACAAGTTTGATTGATGCTTCTCACACATATTCTGCAAATGAGATGCACAGATAGATTTGAATTCAAAAACTAAATGTGTTTTTCTTACAGCGACGAAGGAGAAGCGCGCTCTGGAGAAAGGAGACCGAGAGGACAGCGTCTCGTCTCAGTCGTCCAGCAAAAAGGTAACTGTTCATAACAAATACAATATGTACAAATAAAGGTTTAAAAATCATAATGTCCTCCTCCTTCAGCTGAACCCAGGAGACAAACAGGCTCGCAAAACCAAAATGGAGTTTCTCATGAAGGAGCTGGAGGGATTACTCAAGCAGGACGGTGAGAGAGAGAGAATGTTTAAGTCTTTGTATCTCATGTAAAATGTTGGTATTGTTTTTACACTGGTGGTTTTTGCAGGTCTTGGGTTTCTGACTCCAGTCATCGGCTTTTATTGCCACAAATGTGAGGAGTTTATTGGAGACTTGAGCACAGCGGAGAAGCACGCAGCTTTACATCGATCCAGCGGAGTAAGTTTCATGTTATTATCTGTTTATTATGAAGGATATACATTCAGCATTTTCAGTACGTAAAGTGTACACACAAAAAAAAACTTTCTGGTCAAACCTACCTTCTGTTAAATGTAGAGTATTCTAATTTTATATTAAAAGGCTTCTTGGGCTGTAAAAATATAAATTTAAAGTAGATTTTAAGAGTCTGCAACGAGTTCCGGCACTAAAACTCAGGACATTGAATGACTAAATATACACGTGAACAGTGGTTCCCAACCTGGGGTGCCCAGAGCTTTGCTAGCCTCATGCATCAGATGGTTTCAAACCGTCTGACGTCGCATCATTGGAGCTCGTTTGCTTCACAGGAGGCGGAGACTTTTTTTTTTAAGTTTAACCAGTCACTGCATTTTGGTCGTTTTGTAGTTCAGGAAGTAGAGCATAAACGTGTGTCAGTGATTGTTTCCATTTCTCTGTGGTAAACTTTCAAATTAATAGATACAATATCATATTCTAAGTTAATATTTGACACAAGTCAAAGGAGGAGAACACATACAGTCTGTTATCTCAACTCCGGTTGTTTATGGCTAACACACCACTCCTTCTCACTGATTGGACGACTGTACTTCCTGCTTTTTGGGAACTGTCTGCAGTCCTGCGATACCTGACCAAGAGCTGGAGGCACTAGGTATCACCAGCCTGGCTGGAGCTTTATCTGGTCAGAGGGTCAAATTATTTAAGTAGTTCTTAGTAGGGATGGGAAGATATAATTATATATATAATATAATTTATCGTTAATTGCGATAATAAACTGCTGCTATTAAATAATCGTTTTTCATAATCGTGATAATAGAACATGATGATAATCACAATTATGAGCCTATTCAGAGTTAATTACGGACTTTGAGACAAAGTTAAATGATTTTGCTCAACATTGTGTTAAAAGAAAAAAAATAACATCAACTTCTACAAATTTCAACAAATATCAACCTTAATTTGTACATTTATACTTTGCACTGCAAAAGCAATTAACTAGCCAACCAAGTCCTTTTTTAAAATTGTATTTAATTTTTTTATTAAGTTAAAATTTTTTTGCAGTGTTATTTTTACAGTGTAGTCAGCTTCACCGGCTGAATAGAAAAGGCTTTGAAAGCGGCGCTGGGCGCTGTTTATTCCAAAAGTGATCAGAGCCGTACCGTTTGTGTTGTTGGTGAAATGATGTGGCAGATCAGGCGTTTTATACCGCGACCTCGTGGCTTGTTGGCGCTGTTCTGTCCCTGTTGTGCGAGCGCGCGGTATCGGGGCCGTTCTTTCCACCTGTGTGTGTCTGGCGCGGTGCGCGAAAAGCCCGGACCGCTGCACACAAACACAAGCGGACAGACGCAAACGTGGAAATGTACCGACACCAGCACCACGATCAAAGCAGGACAGACAAGGCACGTGAACGGGACAGATTTTATGAAACGCGCTGATTCAGGACTGATAGGGATGGAGCTGATTGATCTTTTGGACTGTTACGCGCCCCCCCGGCATCGCATGCGCCCCACTATTTGTGAAGTACTGACTTAAACCAAAATACAATAAGTAGTTGTACAAACACAATCATATTGTGCAGTAATAAATGTTTTAAGACTTTTAACCTGTACACCTATACGTTTAGTAAGTTATCGTGATAATATCATGGCATATTAATCATATTATATATTATCAATCATGGTAATTTTGGTCACAATAATCGTGACTGCACATTCTAATATCGCCCCATCCCTAGTTCTTGGTGCCTTTTTAGGCTGACTGTATGACAAACAAATGGATAAAGGAACAAAACCATCACAATTGTGGATTTTTTGCCTGAAATAAATTGTTGTTTGTTCTAATTTTTTTTTTAATCTAAAATATTTTTTTGAGGAGCTTTTAGTAAAAAAGGTTGGGAACCACTGGACTAGTTTCTAGAACACACTCATTTTGTCAAATTCAAGTTTTCCTCGCTGATATAACTGTTCCACAGTGTGACGTCATCAGTTTAGAACTCTGCTCTACTTCCTGTTATTTTCAACACATTTTCGATCTTTCCTTCACAAGTCAAACTGTCATTTATAGTTTAATAATCTACCAAATTAAGTTCATACGCACTTGAAAGTTATTGCAGGCCCAAAGTAGGACAAACACAATAAACACAGAGGCTTTGCAGCTAAAAATAAATCCTATTTAAATATAGTTTTTGTGAGCATGATTACAGTTTTAATATTTTGAATTGTGTGTGTGAACATTCTTAGGTGAAGGGAAAGTTACAGCTCAGAAAGTCAAAGACAAGTGAGGTAGGAAACAAGTCAGGAAGTTAAGATTTACGCCTGAAAAGCAGATCATCTTTTAACCTTTCGTCTAATATTATAGTGTTTTCCTACAGAAGCCTTCGGGAGACAAACGACAAGACAGCGGCAAAAAGAACGAGTCGAAGAAAGATTCCAAAAACACAACCAGCGCGAATGGAAAGAGAAAGAGAGAGAGAGAGAGCGAGAGAAAGAGAAGAAGAAGGCTACGAGTGCTACCAACGCCTACCTGAAGGAGAAGCTGCAGGCCGAACGCATGCTCATCACCGTGTCATGCGGGGGCGAGCCGGCCAATCAGAACGCCCGAGGGAAGCACGACACGAACAGTCACGGTAACGGTCACGGTAATAAGAGAGAGAGAGACGAGAGCAGAAGTTCTCACAGCAGCAGCAGCGACGACGACGACCGGCAGGACAAGAAACCTCACAAGAAGAAGAGTAAGAAGAAAACGAAGAAGAAGAAAAAGAATAAGAAGTGATTTAAGTTTGGTTTTTAGGCTGATGCGGTTTGGTTTGGTTTGGTTTGGTTCAGTTTAGTGCAGGATTGTGTGATTGTCTGATGGGCATTTTATACAACAATGAGTTTTCACAAATCCGAGACGTTTCTATGTCAGTTTGGTTTCTCTTTTACACGACTACGAGCTACGTGTTCATTGAATTGGTGTTTTTCTAACCTGGATCTGTGTTGAACTACGATTGGAGTTCTTCCACAGTCTCCATCTGGGACTTGACTCACTGAAAGTGTTCGGCAAAAGGTGGGGCGTTTAGTGAAATACTTGGAGCTGATTGGGTGTGGGGCTGACCTTATTTGTGCTTAACCAATCACAGCAACAACTCGTAATGGTGTATCCAATGTCCACGTGGGACAGAACAAGTGTCACACATACTGCTCTTCTTTCAAAAAGACTCTGTAGTTCTGCTAAAACTGCATCAAAAGCAGCAGAAACACAAACATCCACGGAGCAGCCATCTTTATTTAGCTTGAATCAGACTGCGGTAACAGCCCGTATTAGCCCGCCCTGCTACAATGTGATTGGGCCGAAACACCGCTGGTTCAGACTCTCAAACCAATCAGGCGGCTGGAAGGCCGGATGGTTTATCTCGAGTTTGTGAATTCACAAATATCGCGAGATAAACCATCTGACTGGCCAGGTTAGCGTTCCTCTGGATACGATTCAAGAGGTAGTTTCAGGACTGGTTCAGTGAATACACCGCAGTGTAAACAGGAAAAAACAGTTGTAATGAAGACGGTTACGTCACTGATATGTGCGCGCAGTAGCCACTACTTTAAGACCGTAGAAGATAGGGCTGTAGTTCTTTAGTCGTTTAGTCGACTAATCGGTCGATGGGGCTTTAGTCGACCAAAATTTGTATTAGTCGACCCAGCCCGAGCCCGCGCACGTCGTGTCCGAACCCGACCGGAACCTGTGCCTAAGCCCGAGCCCGAAGAGAGCCCGCCCCCCACTCACTGAACTGTGGCATTTTAATGACAGAAAAGGCTTCTTATGATGTTTAATGTAAGTGTGTCTCGCCGCTTCCTCCACCTCACATTCCTCTCTCTCTCTCTCTCTCTCTCTCTCTCTCTCCCGCCCTCCCGTTCCTTCTTTTCTCCCGCGCGTGTAACGTGAAAGGAGAACGAAAGACGTGCCTTCCCCATCTTTCGTTCTCCTTTCTCTTTTTCCTGCTCCGCACTTATTCACAAGTCTTCTCTCTCTCTCTCTCTCTCTCTCTCTCTCTCTCTCTCTCTCTCCTCACTTACTCTCGCGCCGTATAGTTGGCCACTTAAACACTGACTTTTTTTTATCACTGCGGTGGTTTTGCGCTGTGTTCTGACGCGGCTGTCAATCATCCGCGAAGCGCACGTGTTCAGTGCGGCTCTGCGTCTTGGCCCGAACCCGGCCGGCCCACATTTCTCACGTAGTTGTCGGGCCTGCACGGGCTCGGGCCCAGAATCTAAACTCTGCCTTTTTTTGATATAAACACACTGTGTCATATTCATTTTCTGTGTAAATGGTTGTTTTTGCAAGAACTCCATTGCACTTTTGCCTTTTTGCGTCAGATAAATTGTCAGATCAAACAATATTTTTTTAGCTTCAGAGCTTTAGCCACGCCCCCTTTTTAGTCGACTAATCGGTCGATGGGACATGTCTTTAGTCGACCAAGAATTTCTTTGGTTGACTACAGCCCTAGTAGAAGAGGACTGCCCAGTCACCAAAAATGTCTCTTTAAACCAAAGCACCTTTCATTCTCACAAGGTCTCACCAACAGTGTTCAGTGTTTCTTACCTGCGTGTTGCAGAGGATCAGACACAAACTTATCTTCCAAATCCTCTCCAGGTGTTGAAGATTCGATTAGTCCATTGAAATTCATGTATTCAGAAGAAAAGAAAGTTTGAAGATCTGCATAAGTATTATTCGACCTTGAACGCTCAGGACAGTAGTCAGAGTGTCTGCGCCTCGAGTTTGTGTCCAACTGTAGGCTAGCTCCCTTATCGTCGCGCGCTGGTCTTTGTTGCTTCCTTCGCCGTTTTATTGACATGGATAACTTGTAAACCTGTCAATGCCGTGTCATTATAGGCTGCGTGGGTCATGGTAAGTTCATCTGCATTTTCGCTCTCTGTGTTTACATGTAAAGAAAGATTAGCTCATCACGACACCAGATAAACTGTGAGCACAAAACGTTACGACTGTGACGATTTTCTGGGGAACGTTGTCTTGTAAACTAGGCCTCAGATCACTTCCATTAGATTGAAAAAAACTGTTGGATGAGAGTCGATCTTCAAAAACGCTCTCCACATGACAAGTTTGAAGCCTTTCTAGTCCAGCTAGTGTTAGAATTCTCACTGACCATGATACAATAGTCCAAATCAATGTGTGTCAGACGGATTTGATCAGTTTTGCAGCGTTTCATTTCTTCTACGTTTTGCAGACTACCTTTTCCAGTCAAGCTCCAAACTAGTGCGGCTTTCTAAATTATTAAATGAACAAGTCTCGATAAAATCACTGAACTACGTTGCTCATCGCAGCCTCGGTGTCAAATCTATAAAATAATGTTTAGGTCAGAGGTGGAGATCCAGACGTTTCCTGCCGTTTTAGGTTCATAAATCATCACTGAACTGAATCAAATCACTTCATTATCACGTCATAATTACTGTTAAATGCACTAACTGAACCATTCTGTCTTCGTTTTTTTGTTTTTATTTGACTGTAATTAAAGCGTTTGTACAAATGTTTCATATTTCTGTAAAATGGTTTGAATTGTGAGGATAAATTTCATCTACAAGACTTAAAAACGACTTGAATACCAGTCGTTTCTTTCTCGTAGAGTGAAGTTTCGATGCATTGTCTTGTAAATATCTGCTCTTTTCTGACGTCGCTGTACATTTTGTTATCATAGTTTTGCCTTTTCTGCACAAACTGGAACGCTTTTATTGATTGACAGCTCTCTCGTCCAATCAGATCTCTCGTTCTCTTTCCACAGCAGTGTTACTTTTGTCTCTGTAAATGTCGCTTTTTTTATTAAAGTATTAAAATGGTCTTACATGTTTTTGTTTGTGAACGTGTTTAGCTTGAAGAAGACGAAACAGGTCGATGTTTGGAAGTGAAAAACTAAAAAGTGAATGACAGAAAAGTTATATTTTCCAAATGTTTCTCTAATTTTTTCAGAGTTTCTAATGGAAGTGAATGGGACAAAATGGCTCCGACAGAACAAGAGACAAAACTACAAGGCTGTCCAAGGCTGTAAGAAAAGCTCCAAACAAATCCACTTTAGATTCACATTTTAGATGAAAAATGGGCCATTTTGTCACATTTTCACCTCTGATAATCTGTTTTTTGTAAGTCGTGACTTTTGAGCCGGTGGCCTAGAGAGAGAGAGAGAGAGACATAGAGAGACAGAGAGACACAGAGAGAGAGACACAGAGAGAGACAGACACAGAGAGAGACAGACACAGAGAGAGACAGACACAGAGAGAGACACAGAGAGAGACAGACACAGAGAGAGACAGACACAGAGAGAGACACAGAGAGGACAGAGAGAGACGGAGACAGAAATATCACCGCGGCGGACCGGAGCACATTTCCACTCACAACTAGACAAAAGATTCAGCCACAAGTTTGTCTTGTGGGTCAGAACGCGCGTTATGTGTTTGTGTGAGCGCGTCCGTGTGTGTGCTGGGGAGTAGGGGAGAGGTCAGAGACACAGCTCAGGTCAGAGCCCTGAGCTGTGTCGTACTGTATTGACCATGTCGTGACTAAAGTAGTTTACTACTGGAGACGAGAATGTATGAGAGATGGACTAGATATTGGTTAAAAGATAACAATGAAAATAAAAAAAATTAAAAATCAAGAGGGAGGTTCCTGAGCGGGACTCGAACGTGGGTGCTGAAAAGGCAAAATTACCAAAAGTAAAATGCAAATGTTTTAATACTCGACTACTTAGCAAAGTCATATGATCGAAAGAGCAAATGGGCGAATCTAATCTCTAATTTTCCCGGGCTGAAAAATTGGATCCCAGCACGCCCCTGGAATACAAAACCAAGAGTTTTTTTCAAATTTGGTATTTTTTACTTAACTCCAAAAAAGTTTGAAAATAAACACTTTACTATATTTCACAGTCGTTAAAAAGTTGGATTAAAAGGACAGCACATTTGTAAATGACATGACTTGGGTTTAGCAAAATTACAAGTAGATTTGTTGAAAATATGACTCGATCAAAGGTTTGTAACAAGAAATCATTGAAATATCTCCAAAACTGTAGCAACGGTGGACGATTAAAAAAAGAAAAACGCCCCAGAAAATGGGACACAAGGGTTAAAACTCATCAGAATATTTAAGGTTGTAATTTTTTTAATGCCACACATTTGAAGACTTGTAGTTTTTAACACGTTCATGTTGGACTAACAAAATATCGCCTGAATATTGTTATCGAGAGACGCAAAAAAATATGATCGAGATCTTAATTTTTGTCAAGATTGTCCAGTCCTAAGTCGCAGTGACGCAGGGAGAACATGCAAACTCCACCAGAAGTGAGAGGTCTAACCACTCTGCTACTGCACTCATATAATCACCGAATGAGTCGCTGTGACTTTTTAAATCACATTGTTCTTTTATGCTCAAGTGAAAACTTACACATGACTGACTCAAATGAAAAGTTTAATTTTCTTATGCTGCGTTCACACCGGACAGCTTATTTGCGTCTAAACTTTACGCCAAACTTGGTCTGTTTATTGACCCTTATACTCTATTGACCTATTTTGTCCCGCCTACTTTTCTAGGACGTGCACTTCCTGTTTAGCTGCATTTAACCTGTAGATTTCAGTCGATGGGTTTATTTTAACTGTCATTATATTTAATTAAAATTGCCCCACAAGACAGACAAACAAACACGTTAGCTACCTTAACAGAGCTAAACAGGAAGTGCATTTCCAAGCCAAGTGGGCGGGACAAAATAGGGTCAATAGGCCTTTTCCCACTCTAGGAACTTTTTTCAGTTCCTTGTACTTTTTTTAGTTCCAGTCCCCATTTTGGGAGCGGTCACACAGAGCAAGAACTATGAACTGGGGCCACACTTTAGGGACTTTTTTAGCTCCTGCTCTGGGGCAGGTACTTTCAGTCAGACCAGGAACCTTTTGGTGACACAAGTACATATTACAAAGTTAACTTAGTTTTGAAACATTTTTTACACATTCTCCCATTTAGATATTTTTCCTTATTCTTAAGAAAAACGATTTAAAGGTAATAACTCCCAAAATGTATGTATTTAATATGTAATTAGTAGGGCTGTACTCGATGTATCGGTATCGGGATATATCGTGACAAGCTTGTTGGCAATACGTGTATCGTAACAGGGAGGTGTATCGGGATACGTATCGGGATGCTTAAAGTCATTATAAATTTTATATTCATGATCCTGTCCTGCTGCTTTAAGGCTGAAACTTGAGCTGAAAAGTGTCTTATTCATAGAACACTTGTCCTTGTATTAAAAGAAGTGTGAAAATACAATTCTTATGCACATTTTGTTATTCTACATAATCAACGTTACATTCTTAGCATTTGTTTTAGGAGGGCTATACTCAAAAACATGTTTAAACATTTTTACAGGTAGTATACAATATTTTTAATAGTTTTTATGCATTTTGTCATTTTGGTCAGTAAAATATTTTGATATGTATTAGGATATACATGTATCGGGATACGTATCGTATCGGAAAGCTCTTGGCAATACCCAGCCCTAGTAATTAGTAGCCTACAAGGCTATTATTAGGAATTACAGTGAATAATTTTGTTTAATTGTTGATTTCAGTGGCGTTTTTAAGTTTTGTACATTATAGTTTTATATGGAATCAAAAAAACACAACTTTTGTTTTTCTAACACCACTTAATGAATTATTTAAATGTTCCAGTCTTTACAGATGCTAATGCTAAAGCTAGTTAGACCCACTTTTAGAAACTGCTGCAGTGTGAACACAAACATGGGGACAGGGTAGTTCCTCTGACTAAACAGGGACTGGAGGAATGTGGGACTAGTTCTTGGTACTTTCATGTGGGAAAACACCTAATGTTACATGATCGTGTGTGTGCGCGCCATGATGGAGGCCGAAGTAAACGCAGCATTACAGGAGAGCAAAACCGACACATTCTCACAAATGTTCTTATTGTTTGGTAAAGAAAGCAGTGGATGCTTCTAGTGTTCAGTCCATTTGTCTGTGGAAGTAGGACATGTTTTAGACGATGTGTTTGGAAAAGCTCATGATGCAGCTGCAGGACGATGAGACACACACTGTTTTTAATCATTTATAATTCACTTGTTTTTCATGATGAAGTAAGTTTGTGTAACTCTTTTGTATTTGCCATTTTTGTATTTTTGACTTTTTGTTCTAATTGCACATGTTCAGTATTTTTAACTTTTTTGACTCTGAAACAAAAGTATTCTTCTGAAACTGACTTTGTGCTGTAAAATCTGTCAATGTCTCTTCGCTCCTCCTCACTTATCTTTTTTTTGAACCCCCCCCTCTCCTTTTTCTGTTTTTTTTTTGATTATTTTTCCTCTCTCCCTTTTCTTTCTCTTCTCTGTCTCTCTCTCTCCTCGTCTCTTTCCTTTCTCTTTCTCTCCCTAACTCACTTTCACTCTATTCCCCTTCTCTGTTTTTCTCCCTCCCTCTCTCTCCTCCTTTCTCCTCTCTCCTCCTCCTCTCTCTCTCTCTCTCTCTTCTCTCCTCTCTCTCTTCTCTCTCTCTCTCTCTCTCTCTCTCTCTCTCTCTTTCTCTCTCTCTCTCCTTTCTCTCTCTCTCTCCCTCTCCTCTCTCTCTCTCTCTTTCTCTCTCTCCCTCTTCCCCCCTCTCTTTCTCTCTCTCCTTTCTCTCCTCCCCCTCCCTCTCTCTCTTCTCCTCCCCCCCTCTCTCTCTCCTCCCTCTCCTCCCCCCTCTTTCTCCTCTCTTTCTCTCCCTCTTCTCTTCTCTCTCCTCCCCTCTCTCTCTCTCTCCTCCCTCTCTCCTCTCTTTCCTCTCCCTCTTCCCCTCTTTCTCTCTCCTTTCTCTCCTCCTCTCTTCTCTCTCTCCTCTCCTCTCTCTCCTCTCTCCCCCCCCCTCTCTTCTCTCTCTCTTTCTCTCCTTTCCTTTCTCTCTCTCTCTCTTCCTCTCTCTCCCTCTTCCTTTCTCTCTCCTTTCTCTCTTCTCTTTCTCTCTTCTTCCTCTCTCTTCTCTTTCTTCTTTCTCTCTCTTCTCCTCCTCTCCCTTTCTCTCTCTCCTTTTCCTTTTCTCTCTTTTCCTCTCTCTCTCCTCCTCCTCTCCCTCTTCTCTCTCCTTTCTCTCTTCTCTCCCCCCCCCCCCTCTTTCTCTCTCTTCCTCCTCCCCCCCCCCCCCTCTTTCTCTCTCTCTTCTCTCTCTCTTTCTCTCTCTCTTTCTCTCTCTCTCCCCCTCTCTCTCCCCCTCTCTCTCCCCCCTCTCTCCTCTCTTTTTTTTCTCTCTCTCTCCCCTCCTCTCTCTTTTTTCTCTTTTCTCTCCCCTCCTCTCCTCCCCTCTCTCTCTTCTCCTCCCCTCTCTTTCTCTTCTCTCTCTCTCTCTCTGTTTTGTCGTCACAGTTTATCATTTATTTCATTTGTTTTTTCCGACAGAACAGTCTAATCTCTGTGTTTTTAATTAATACATGAAACTTAAACTGTTTCAGTTTCGTCGCAGGTTTCAGGTAAGTCCAAGTAAAAAATGTGATTTATTTTGGTTTAATGTTTTATCTGTAACAATAAAGAAAAAAACAAGATGTGTGTTTGATAAATTCTGTTTTCAGTGCAAATATTTTAATAAATGAACCAAACTTTTGTCACGTGTGAAGTTTATTATTATAATATTTGAATGAATGATTGGTTTATTTAGAGCACATTTTCAGGACTAAACCAGGACTAAACTAAACTTTCATATTGAGAAAAATACACAAGCTTGATTTTATAAACACCTGTTCAGTCTGATCCTAAAAAATATCAAAACTGATGAACACTGCTGATATTATGTAACTGAGTTTATTCTTTGAACTAGTAAAAAGACATTTTTAAATATATTATTTGGTGCTAAATATACAGTATGTATCTTGGCCAAAATGTGCGGTATTACACAAAAATAAAAACCTAAATACTCTATAAAAACTACATACAAAAAAGGTTTAAACGCTATTTATTTATTACTGTTTAAAGCAGTTCCCAACCTTCTTCGTCTTGAGTACCCCTAATCATAATCTCACACAAGGAGTACCCCCCATGTCAGTCTTTCCTTTTTCGAGTCACGACACACTTTTTTGCTTAATTTTTTTCTGCGGCACATCAGTTATTAAAATATGGCCAAATTAAGCTATTACATTTTTACATAGAACATCTTAAAATTATTCTTTAAATGCATAAATGGTTATTGGTTTTGGCTTGTTTTCTCGCTGTAAATAACTTCCAAATTGTAAATCAAAATATTCAAATCTGATTAACGCT
>CM076407.1:20078659-20118659 GCA_038363315.1 Mugilogobius chulae
TCTCAGGCCTGCACTCACACGCTTCTTTGGCTTATTACTTACATTTCACCCATTTCTCTTCGGGCGTTAGCCCGAACAAGCTGAAATTGGTGTCGATCATCATGAGGAGTGGGGCAACAGTATTCTTTGGTCTCTGTGTGGTGAAGCCGCACATTTGTTAAAAAGTTAGAAATTACAACATTGTCTAGAGAGAGAACGAAAAGGCGCGAAGCGCCATACATTTGGCAGTAGGTGTAATATAAAGAGGGAATTTGGGGCGCGAAGCGCCCCCCTGTTGCGATGCGGGGCAGCAGCGGCGTGGAGCGGCCCGCGAGGGCCGATCAATGCCGCTTGCGGCTTTAATTATTATTATTATTATTATTTTTCTTCTACCCACTCGTTTTCCTAAATTGCGGCGAGAGCCGCCCATGAAAACTCACAAATTTTGCACAAATTAGACCACACGGAGAGACAATTTATGAAAATAGTGACACAAAAAAAATCTCAAAAATGGCGCGACAGCGCCCTCTCAAAAATCAAAATACATTGCGTCAATGACCATACCCGAAAAATAAAGTTTTTTGTAGCCAAATGAAATTCAAGTGGTTGATTGCTCTATTCGTTCTGAACAAAAAAATATATTACGCGGTTGCTAGGCAACCAACAGGAAGACGGCCATATTGGGTCAAACACGCGAAGCGGCGCCGAAGGCGCAATTTCCTGTCCTCGTACTTTAACTATCTCCTCTCAGGCCGTGTGACCCAGCGTCAGCAGAATCACTCTACATCATCTAGACAAATAGGACATTAAAAGTTATCCAAATAATTTCTTAATGTTAAACGGTGTTGCCACGGCAACACCACAAATTTCGTGTTCGTTTTTGTCGCTCGCCATGCACTTTCGATAAGCCCTAAAATGTACATAATTAAGCCGATCTCACTCAAACATCAATCGCTACTTGACACCCCGGCCCTAAGTAGAATTAAAAAGGAAAAATTTCAATGGGCGCGATAGCGCCCCCTACATAGACTGTATGGGAGATAAAAATTTTACTTTATTGTAGACCAGTGAAATTTGGTACACATATTAATACTATGACACTGATCAAAAAAGTCAATCAGACCTATGTTGTAAATAATACGGCGTAGCCGTAGCAACAGCGGTACCCCCCAATGTTATCCTAATGGGGAAATTGCCAAATCTCTAAAAATAGCAAGGTTTTAACAAGTTATACTTTTACTAACTCCTCCTAGGGCGTTTTGCCCACGGGGCTTCAATTTGGTGTACATGAACTACACAAGTGGGGCATCAAAAGTTATCCAATTTATTTGGATAAGTCACACGGTTTACGTGCGGCGAAGCCGCAAATTCTTGCCAAAATCATGTAAAAGGAGCTCAAATTCCCATGTTATTCAAATGAGGATTTTTCAAATTTTCTTTTGTTCATAAAATTCTGTTACTTTTACCAAACTGTTTGAAATTTGGCACAGTGATTCCTTATGTCGTCCCGAACAAAAAAGGTCCAGGGGTCCGACGGTGTATCTCGCACGCTGTTGCCGTGACGACGCAGCGAGTAAGCACTGCCCCTCTGATCTACTCTGTACTGTAATGAGGCTCTTATGAAGCACTAATACAACAACATACACTGACCAAGAGCGCGACAGCGCCATCTTTAGGTTGTTGTAAAGTAATAGGGCAAAGATAAGCTAGCATGCTGTTGCAGTGACAACGCAGCGCGTAAGCGCTGCTCCTTTGACCAATGCAAAATCTATGAAAATGTCACCTTGCACTTTTATCTTCTCCTACCTGCGGCGTTAGCCCCTGCAACCTCAAAATTGGTGACAATCATCTTGAGGAGTGTGGGATCAAAAGTTATCCACATTTTTTTTACAGGTCATATGGTCTCTGTGCGGCAAAGCTGCAAACATTGTCAAAGATTTGCAAAATTTTAAAAATTAAAATGCAATTTTAAAATTTAGTTTTTCCAAAACATTTGAAATTTTGCACAAAAATCCGTTTTGGTATTCCGATCAAAAAAGTCAATGGAACCCTATGTCTATCTCCTATAGTTTCGCGACAGCGACTCTTTAAATCCTCCATTATATTTAAATGGCAGTATAAATCTATACAGCCGGAGGCTGCAGTCTCAGGCCTGCAGTTACACGCTTTTGTGCCTTTTAAACTCTTGTTTTCACTCATTTCTCTTCGGGCATAAGCCCGAACTACCTGAAAATTTGTGTCGATCATTATGAGGAGTAGGTCAACAAGACTCTGTAGACTCTGTGCATTTTGTAAAAAAGTAAGAAATTTACAGCAAACAGTATTGCCTAAAGAGAAGAGCAGAAGGCGCGAAGCGCCATTCATCTGGTGGTAGGTGTAATATAGAGAGGGAAATTGGGGCGCGAAGCGCCCCCTCTTGCGTTGCGGGGCGGCGGCGGCGTAGCGCGGCCCGCGAGGGCCGTTCAATGCCGCTTGCGGCTTTAATTAGGCCCGAGCCCCCAGCAGGGCGTAGGGCCTATTGGTTCTGCAACGATGATGCCTGGGCGAAGCCCAGGCATCATCGTTGTCAACACTCTTGCTGATCATGATGGCTGGGCGAAGCCCAGCCATCATGATCAGCCACTACCCCGCCCCCTGCGAGAACTACAAAATGAGCCCATGCCGAAGGCATGGGATGTGTATACTTACTTCTGCTAACACAGAGATACTCAACAATGAGTGCATGGCCGAAGGCCATGCACTCATTGTTGTCAACACTCTTGCTGATCATGATGGCTGGGCGAAGCCCAGCCATCATGATCAGCCACTACCACGCCCCTTGCGAGAGCTACAAAATAGGCCATGCCGAAGGCATGGGATGTGTATACTTACTTCTGCTAACACAAAAATAGTCAACAATGAGTGCATGGCCGAAGGCCATGCACTCATTGTTGACAAAAGCAGCGCGAAGCGCCCAACCCCTAAAACTAAACTCCTGGCATCAAGCCCTACTCAGTAATGCATGCCTACGGCATGCATTCTCCTTGTAACTGCTAAAATACATGTAAATCAATGGGGAGTCAATGGGGGTTCCAACTTTGACAGTGACTGACGAGCGCGTTAGCGCTCGTCAGTCACTTTCCACCCCACGGGGACGTGCGCAAGGCCAAGAGCTTTCCGAAAATGTATAATATGTTGTTGCCGTGGTAACGGCTATATTGTTTTTGCAATTTTCTTATTATTATATTTTTTTTTTATTATTATTTTTATGACACCTGTTTGAGCTCTAATTTGACCCCTGAACACGCTCAAAAACTCACCAAACTTTGTCCAAAATTCAGAAGTGGTGAAAAATTTTGTTTTTTATAGGTTTCATTTTCAACCATAAAAAAATGGCGCGATAGCGCCACCTACAAAACTCAAAATACATTGCGCCTATGGGAGGCGGTCTGACGCAAACTTCGACGTACAGCCACGAAATTCGGGACACGCATTCTTCTCATGAGGGCAATCAAAAAACCTAATCATGGCCACGCCCACTTTCGTATCGTTTGGCCGCCATCTTGGATTTCGTGGTCAGGAATGCAAACTCAGCATTTTCGCTCACATCATACTTTCGTCAACTCCTCCTAGGGCGTTTTGCCCACTGGGCTCAAAATCGTTGTACATCATCTACACAAGTGGGGCATCAAAAGTTATCCAATTTATTGTGATCCAAATTACGGTTTACGTGTGGCAAAGCCGCATATTTCAGTGCGCATTTTTTCACATTTGGATTTTTTAATTTTGCTCCCGTTTCCACATAGTTGGTCCGATTTGAATCGGACCAATTATGCGTTTGTTGCATTTTCTGTCCTGGACCCACTCATGGTGAAAAAATTTTAATCGGCGCGATAGCGCCCCCTACAGAATGAAATAAGTGTTTACATGGAGGGTGAAAAATTTACTTTTTCCGAAATGAATGAAATTTTACCCAAAATTCCTTTGGGTCCTCCTGATCAAAAAAGCCAATGGTAACCATGTACAATTTTGATTCGTGTCGCCGTGGGAAGGCGCGCAAGCGCCCATGTTACTCCAATGGCATTTTAACAAAATTCTCGGTTTTATTCACATCATACTTTTATCAACTCCTCCTAGGGTGTTTCGCCCACAGGGCTCCAATTCGGTGCACATGAACTACACAAGTGGAGCATCAAAAGTTATCCAATTTATTAGGATACGATGTACGGTGTACGTGCAACGAAGCCGCAAATTCTGGCCAAAATCAAGCTAAACGGCTCAAATCCCCATGTTAATCCAATGAGCTTTTTAGCAATTTTGTTTTCTTCATAAAATTTGATTACTTTTACGAAAGTGTGTGAAATTTGGGACAGTGACTCCTCATGTCACCCCGAACAAAAAAGTCTGAAGGTCTGATGCTGTATCTTGCATGCTGTTGCCGTGACGACGCAGCGCGTAAGCGCTGCCCTTCTAGTCTACTCTGTATTGTCACGAAGCTCTTATGAGCCACTAACACCATATCACACACTGACTAAGGGCGCGTCAGCGCCATCCTTAGGTAGGAGCAGGCCCGAGCAGTTGGAAGCACGGCCCGCGAGGGCCGTTGGAATGCCGCTTGCGGCTTTAATTATTTTTATTATTATTTTTATGGCACCTGTTTGAGCTCTAATTTGACCCCCTGAACATGCTCAAAAACTCACCAAACTTTGCCCAAAATTCAGAAGTGGTGAAAAATTTTGTTTTTTATAGGTTTCATTTTCAACCATAAAAAAATGGCGCGATAGCGCCACCTACAAAACTCAAAATACATTGCGCCTATGGGAGGCGGTCTGACGCAAACTTCGACGTACAGCCACGAAATTCGGTACACGCATTCTTCTTATGAGGGCAATCAAAAAACCTAATCATGGCCACGCCCACTTTCGTATCGTTTGGCCGCCATCTTGGATTTTGTGGTCAGGAATGCAAACTCAGCATTTTCGCTCACATCATACTTTCGTCAACTCCTCCTAGGGCGTTTTGCCCACTGGGCTCAAAATCGCTGTACATCATCTACACAAGTGGGGCATCAAAAGTTATCCAATTTATTGTGATACAATTCACGGTTTATGTGCAGCGAAGCCGCTTATTTCAGTGCGCATTTTTTCACATTTGGAATTTTTAATTTTGCTCCCGTTTCCACATAGTTGGTCCGATTTGAATCAGACCAATTGTGCGTTTGTTGCATTTTCTGTCCTGGACCCACTCATGGTGAAAAAATTTTAATCGGCGCGATAGCGCCCCCTACAGAATGAAATAAGTGTTTACATGGAGGGCCAAAATTTTAGTTTTTCCGAAATGCATAAAATTTTACCCAAAATTCCTTTAGGTCCTCCCGATCAAAAAAGCCAATGGTAACCATGTACAATTTTTATTCGTGTCGCCGTGGGAAGGCGCGCAAGCGCCCATGTTATTCCAATGGCATTTTTACAAAATTCTCGGTTTTCTTCACATCATGCTTTTATCAACTCCTCCTAGGGTGTTTTGCCCACAGGGCTCCAATTCGGTGGACATGAACTACATAAGTGGAGCATCAAAAGTTATCCAATTTATTTGGATAAGTCATACGGTTTACGTGCGGCGAAGCCGCCAATTCTGTCCAAAATCAAGCAAAACAGCTTAAATCCCCATGTTATCCCAATGGGCTTTTTTAACTATTTTGTTTTCCTCATAAAATGTGATTAGTTTTACGAAAGTGTGTGAAGTTTGGCACAGTGACTCCTCATGTAACCCCGAACAAAAAAGTCCAGGGTCCGATGCTGTATCTCACATGCTGTTGCCGTGACGATGCAGCGCGTAAGCGCTGCCCCTCAGAACTACTCTGTACTGTGATGACACTCTTATGAAGCACTATAACAACAACATACACTGACCAAGGGCGCGTCAGCGCCATCTTTAGGTTGTTGTAGAGTAATAGGGGAGAGTTCAAAGCTAGCATGCTGTTGCCGTGACAACGCAGCGCGTAAGCGCTGCCCTTCTTATCTGCTCTGTATAGTAATAAGGCTATTTCAAACCACTAAGACATCCTTACATAGCTCTATGGGGCCGAGCTTCTGAACGCTTGGGCCAGACATTAGGGCGCGTAAGCGCCACCATGCGCATCGGAGTGCGGCGAGGGCCGTTGGAATGCCGCTTGCGGCTTTAATTATTATTGCATTTATATAATCACAGATACAAACACATGGTTAAGTCAATCAAATACAAGAAATACACACTGCAAAAAATGTGATTCTATTTGCTAAAATATCTTTGGTTGGCTTTAGTTGATGGACTTGGATTATTGAACTTGCTTCAAGGTGTTTGTGTTTTGTTTAAATAGATTTACAAACTTGATTGAAGCTAAAATATCCTGGAAAGAGTCAGAAAAGTCTTTAAACAAGTGAAATATGCAACGAGATATTAACTATTAGAATTTGGCTAAAAGAACTAAAATTAAGACGAATATTCTGAATTCTAGACGTTTTAACCCAGACTAGATCCAACACGGTCTCACAAGAAGGCGTACATTTAGCACGACACAAAAATAGCGTATTTTTAGCTCGATATCAGTCCTGTTTTGTACTTATGTTACACCGTACATATAGCACGATATGAAAAAGCGTAAAAATGACACGAGATTTGGTCTTGTCCACGTGGAGACGTTTTCTTCAGGTGAAACGGTTAAGTTCAGGCAAAAAGTTACTAAAATGGTTAACATTAGGGTTGGGGCTTGGGGCAGGTTAAGATTAGATGTAGGATTTTGTTCATTTTCATGAATAAGAACACTTCTTAACAACCTCCATTGAAATGAACTGGGACTGTGACGCTACTATAATTACACAAAAGAGCCTTAAACTCGTGCTAATCATACACAATTTACATGTTGCGTTATGTCGTGGTATATGTACGCTTTCTTGTGAGATCGGGCTGCTAGATCATATAGATAATAAGAGTTTGCAGGATAAGATAAATGCTTATTCTAAAAACATGCCGGGGCCTGATTAAAACAAGTGGAGGGCCGCATCTGGCCCCCGGGCCGCAGTTTGCCCAGGTCTGATTTAGACGATATTCTGTCAGTGCAACATGTGGTTTGTGGTTTAAGAAGTTTTGCAAAATAATCACACAAAAACAAACTTTGACTGGGTTTTGTTTATGTTTATTTATGTTTATTTTGTCTCTAAATCTGATCCAAACACAAACACAAGGCTGCGTGATGGAGAAAAACATGATTTTATGACAATTTGGACAATATTCTGTCAGTGCAACAGGTTGTTTGAGGTTTAATTTTCAGACGAATTTGAAGTTTTGCCAAATAATCACATAAACACACACTAGGTTTATTTATGTTTATTTTATCTCTTAATCTGATCCAAATTCACACACAGGGCTGGAGATGGAGAAAAATATGAATATTTCGATAATTTGGACAATAATTTTGTCAGTGCAGCATTTCATTTTCAAACACACAAAATATCATCTAGTACGATCACAAACGAAGAAAACTGGTTTGAAAACCATAAATGTTTATTTGTATGACCATAAACAAACAAATATGTTCTCTACTCAAAAAAGCAACATTTTCTTTAGCACGATCATAAACGAAGCAAGTTACATTTTGTAATGTTACTGTAGTAACAACAATAAATGAACATTCATTCATTCATTAATTCATTCATTTTCTACCGCTTAATCCCGTTATGGGTTGCGGGTGACTGGAGCCTATCCCAGTGACTTTGGGCCTTAGGCGGGGAACACCCTGGACAGTGGCCAACTTGCCGCAGGGTTAGACAGACAACCATTCACTCTCTCATTCACTCAAGGGAAATTTACAGTGATGCCCAATTAACCTAAACATGCATGTCTTTGGAGGTGGGAGGAAACCGGAGAAAACCCACGGTGACACGGGGAGAACATGCAAACTCCACCCAGAGAGATCATGAGATGTTGATATGGTCTGACCCGGGAGTCAAACCCACGACCTCCTTATTGGGAAGCCAGAGCTCTAACCACTCTGCTACCGTGCAACAGTGATACAATATTTATTATAATAATGTATTATTATTGTTGTTCATTTATTTATTTTTACGACCTTAAATGTAGAATGTAACCTTGAAGACTATTTGTAGATTCATAAACGATGAATGTTTCGTTGTCCTAACATTACAGCATTTCTTTTGTTCAAACATAAATGACTTTATACCACGGTCATTGAGAATGTCAATGCTAACTGTCGTGTGTTAAGAATACATAACACACAGTTCAGGCAACAGCCAAATCACATTCTAAATCACTGCTCTGTGGCCGTCACCATAACAACGAGTAAATAAATGCTGCCAGTTGAGAAAGTGAGACATAAATATGATTGATTTCAATGTACATTTTAATATTTTTGGACCATCAACATTTTGAAGAATGAGAAGAAGAGGAGACAAAGCAAAATCAAAGAGAAGAAGTGTGTAGGAGCTTTTCTGCAAGAGACAAAGAGAGAAAAGCCTGGAGCAATGTTCTATCTGTGTGTCCCCTTATTAACTGTATCATTAATAGAAATGTCCAGTTTAATCTCTAAATCTAAGTCTGATGTTTTATCTGTGATTTTGTAGGGTTGTTATATTTAATCTCATTAACATTTATTCTCATTAAATTAAATTACATTTGTTGTTTATTCTTGTATAATTATAAACTAAATGAACAACTTATGCATTCTATTTTTTCATGGCAACAGTTGCTATAATTTCATTAAGCCAGGCTCATCACTATAACAACAGGCAACCAAATGTAAACAACTTCTCTCAGTGTAGAGGAACTAGTTTTGTGTAAAACACAGAAATAACTAATATCTCAGACATTAACATATCATAAACTAAATTTTAATATCCACAGATGAGCTATTCTACTTTGTATCCGTGGTATAAGCGCAATAAACAACTTGGAGCCGTGCGTTAAGCAGTTTTAACACACTCCACTAAGACTCCACGTCGTGCGTTAAAACTGCATAACGCACGGCTCCAAGTTGTTTATTGCTTACATAACACACACTCATGCATTGACCGGCATAGCTGTGTGTGTGTGTGTGTGTGTGCATACAAATATAAACTCATGAAGTGTCCAGCGGATGTGCAGCGGCAAGAGTCTGTACGTTCTTCAACTTCTTCCTAAACCCTTTGAGTGCTCTTTATCACATGTACGTGTTACACATGGACTTTATGTTGCTCATATAAACTAAACATAAATATAAATAAGTATAGTAAATATGATGTTTTTTAGTAGATTTTTTGCCTTAAAACGAGACTATCGATGAAACAAACAAAAGCCTCTGCAAAATATAAACAAAACAACTCCAACTTTAGATAAATGTGACTTCATTTTAACTCTTATTCCTCTTAAAACTGAGATATTTCCTGTTATCAGTGCAGCAGTCTCTCATTTTACAACACACGTGTCAAACTCAAGGCCCGGGGGCCAGATGCGGCCCTCAAAGTCAAAGAAGGTTTATTTTAATGTTATGTTTGTGCAGGATTATTCTGAGTGTATCAACCTAACAAAATGATTTATCTGAAGCTTACAGACTAATGCAGATAAATATATAAGAATCAAACACAGTGACTATTGTATGGTATGTTAAAGGTTATAACCGGCCGTTTGAGGACAGTCTTGGTGTCAGTGTGGCCCTTTGTCAAAATGACTTCAACACCTCGTCTATTTGAACATTTACAACATCGTTTACTTCTATTTTATTCATTAAAAACGTTATTTGTAGAATTTATTTTTACGTCGCTTGAAACATTAATCAAATGATCTAAAATGAGTTAGTTGAAGATTAACTCCATGAGGCAGAGGACGGCCATGTTCAAACTCAGACCAGGGGACGAGGGCCAGACAAACATTTGGATCTAAAAATCTCTTTGTGTGCTACGAGAATAAACTTGTAACATTAATGAGAACAGATTTGACAGTTTTACAAAGAAAAAGCCAGAGTTTTCCTGATAATAACGACTAAGCCATAAAAATGCGTCTATTTTCCAAGATTAAACTGGAAATTTTACCAGATTAAAATTACAATTTCATGAGAAAAAACCAGTAGAATTTAGTTGTAGTAAAAGTAGATTTTACAGAACGGGTCTCCTTTAAGAAGAATAATGACTTCAGTCACACTTATAATTTTGATCTTTATGACAATGTTCTACTTGTGTGTAAATTATCACCATAATTAAAATAAACATTTTAGTACAATAAAAGCTCAAGATTAATCTTTAAAATTGCATTTTTTTTTACATTTGACTTTATTCTGAAAAAAAGAAATATCTTGTATTTTTTGTTGTTTTTTACTCATTGAATGTTGCCTTTTTTTTGCTCGTACAATGACAAACATTATACAAAAATGTAGTCTGGAAATGTTACAAGTTTATTCTCGTTGCCCAGTGAGGTTAGTTTGTTTCTTTTACACAATGTCAGGGGCCGGATTAAAACAGGTCAAGGGCCAAATCTGGCCCCCGGGCCGCAGATTGCCCAGGTGGTCTATAAAACAGCAGCATTTTTCACTCAAACGCAGAACAAAAAGTGTCTAAAAGTCAAACAGAATCTGTGTCTGAGTCTTTCGAGTTTTGTGAAACTGAAGCTCTTTTAACTTCTGATGTTCAACTGCAAAACTTATAGTAAAAGGATTTTAACCTGATTTCAAGCATTTTGATCAATGATTTTGAATAAAAGCTCGTGGGGTGCACAGTAGTAGAGTGGTTAGACTCTGGAGGTCGTGGGTTTGACTCCCGGGTCGGATCATATCAACATCTCACGATCTCTCTGGGTGGAGTTTGCATGTTCTCCCCGTGTCACTGTGGGTTTTCTCTGGTTTCTTCCAAAAACATGTATGTTTAGGTTCATTGGGCATCACTGTAAATGTCCCTTAGTGAGTGAATGAGAGAGTGAATGTTTGTCTGTGTAACCCTGTGACGAGTTGGCCACTGTCCAGGGTGTTCCCCGCCTAAGGCCCAAAGTCACTGGGATAGGCTCCAGTCACCCGCGACCCTTAACGGGATTAAGCGGTAGAGTGCATGATAGAAAATGAATGAATGATTCATTTAGCTTCAATTTATTGTCGAGACAGATTCATTTTCTTGTTTCAAAGTGTTTGCTGAAGCGTTTTTTAAATCAATCTTTGTAAAATGTGTCAAATGTTTGTATATTTATCTTGTTTGTGTCATTTATTTGACCTTTATTTAACCAGGGAAGTCCCACTGAGTTTCAGAATCTCTTTTACAGGGGAGCCCTGGGGGAAGGGTCAGGGGAGGCATTAATGGACATGTTTTTAGTTGTAGGAGGAAACCTACGCAGACACGGGGAGAACATGCAAACTCCACATAGAAAGGCCCCGGTCGGCCCGGGAGTCAAACCCAGGACCTTCTTGCCATGAGGCCAGAGCGCTAACCACTGCGCCACCGTGCTGCCCAACAGTTGTTAACAGTTGCAGCTGTTTCTGACTTTTATTTTTATTCAGTCTGTGGCTCTTTTGCTGTTAAAAGTTGCAGGTCCTTGGTTTAGATTATTTACATATGTCATGACAAAATCTGACTCCGCCCACATCTGCACTTATGATGTCATCTTCTACGTCCTGAACACAAACTAATAAACTTAAGACACGTTAGAACTCTTTACTGTTGGACTGACATGTTCTCATCGAGATATTTTTGTTCAAATGTGAGATAAAATAATCGAGATGTTCATTTCGGTCAAAGTTCAACTTTCTCCAGACGAATCAGCGTTTACACAGCAGCAGAGTTGATGGTGAAAGCTCTTGTGGGTTTGACTCGACATCTCACGATCTCTCTGGAGTTTGCATGTTCTGCCTGTGTTCTCCCTCCCTCCTCCAAAGTCACGCATGTTTAGGTTCGAAGTGTGTAATATGGAACTCAGGATTGTTGTTGCAAAAATATTGAGTGTATTGTTTATAGTAAAAATGTTTCCAAAAAGCTGCTTAACTCTTTCACTGCCAGCCCTATTGTGACTTTGACCCTCCTTCCCTGCCAGGACTTTTTTTGCTAATTTTAAGCAATATTCACAGTTTCACAAAAGAAATTGTGCAACTAGAATCATGACATGTTATACACCAAATGAGACCTACAAGTGTCTACTTTCATTTAAAAAAATAATTGTTATTCTACATTAATCCGTTCTCTTTTTATAGACATTTGAAATTCGTTGTTTTCATTAGATTTCAGCGTTTGACCAGAAACTTCTGACATAACGCCCTTTTTCTAAATCAAACTTCATGTCATTGTTATTTTTGTCTGTTCTACTTTTTGGTGAAAGAAAATTAACTACCACAATTAAATAACATTTTTAGTATAAAAATACAAGCTTCACGTGATTAAAACAATGAGGACGAGTGTCTTTTTCATCTTTAAAACAACAAAACCTGTGGTACAAACGAGGAGACATCACAGGACTTTTTCTTCTTTCTGATGCAGATTCTATAGATTCAGATTCTTTCACAGCAAAGATTATATTTAACCCTCCAGACATGAAGAAATACAGTAGTTTTACTCACTCTGACACTTATGGATCGCTCACAGAGGAGGAAGTTTAGTTTTTCTCTTCCAGACTCGCTGCATGTGTCGTTCTCCTCAGAGTCCTAGTCCAGTCCTAGTCCAGTCCTAGTCCAGTCCTAGTCCTGTAGAATCGTCTTTTCTTCATTTTAAAGATCAAATATCTGCTCTAAACTCACTCAACAATGTTTTTAGTCCTGATGTGTTCCCTATCGCCGCACGTAAAAAAAAGCTTATGACGAAAATTACCGTCATTGGCAGGGAAAGAGTTAAAAAACGTATTAAGAAAGTCTCTCTCGTGTTTGTTTGTTTGTTTGTTTAGTAAAGGGACACTGGACAATAATACAGTAATAGAATTAATAAACAGGATTACACTGCAAAAAGGCCATTAAATAATAAGAAGATTCTGTATTTTTATTTGTCTCATTTCCAGTGCAATAATCTGAACATGTGACTAACCTGGATGTTTTGAGCAGAAAATGTTACTTTCAAGTTCTCTTATTTCTCACTGCCAAAAATAGATTTCAAGACAAGTTGAAGTAGCTTGATTATAAGATTTAAACTTAATTTCAAGCATTTTGACTGATTTAACCTGGATTTATCGAGACATACTACATAAGTAATCACATCTTCTCCAGTTAAAACAGCTTAAATCTGGATTAAAATTCTGATTCTAAGTCACTTTAAGCAAGTCGATTTTGCAGTGAATCTTGGGTCACATTTATAAAGCGTGCGTACGTACAAAAAATGTTAAGTACGTAATTTTCCACGTTAGTTTGTGATTTATAAAAAGACAACTAAAGACATAAAAATATATATATCTACAGTATATAAGGTAAAGAGAGTATCTTAAAACAACTGTCAAATATTATAGTCGGACATGGAGCCACATTTATCAAGCATTTGCTCAGGTGCAAAACAGGTTAGTGGGAGTAAAACCTTGGCGTAGCTGACATGTTTCTTTCACACTTACCCCGGTCTCACACTGGATCCGGTCCGTACTCCGGTCCGGCGTACGGAGGCTTTCCGTTTCTTGAAAAGTAATGTTCGTCTCTCACACAGCGATCCGACCGGTCCGGTGATCCGCGCGGCTCTGCTCTGTACGTCCGGATCGTTTCCGTTTCATTGAAATTTTTCCGGACTGCCGGAGCGCTCCGGAGCCCTTTTGGTAAAAAGTGAAAAGAAGACACGACAAACAGGAAACCAAGCGCTCGTGGGTGAAGAGAATCTGGTGGTTTTCAAAGTAAAAACATTACGTTTCTGCTACTACAACAAATACAGCAAAATGCTCGACATAAACATGACTATTGAACACACAGGATGTAAATAAACTAGGGACGGGCCGATATGAAATTTTGGGGCCGATACCGATAACCGATAATTGGCCCTCTGCTCTGGCCGATAACCGATAACTGCCGATACCGATATGTATATTTTAAAGCAGATCTAAGTGACATTTTGGCTTTGTTAAATGTCTTTGTTAGTTTGTGTGATCGTTACAAATGTATTTTCTTCACATTTTAAGCAAACATCTGCTCTCTGCTGCCTCCTGCAGGAAAACCTGCACTTATACTCTTACAGCTCTTCTGAGAAACACTGGTGCTTTTATTTGTACATTTGACAGTGTGAAATATTTTAATGTACTTTTCTTTGCCTTGTTTGAAATAATTATAAATTGAAAAAAAAAAATTACATAAGGAAAAAAGTTCAGTTGTAGGTCTGATGCTGGTATTTACAGAAGAGAACTGTAGGGGGCGCTCTACTGCTGAAGTTGTTTGGTTCTGGTTTAAAATCCACAGCACAACTCACTAGATCAAAACTTACAAACAAATATAATTATCTGAGATTAAAAAAAATATTTTGTGGACTTATTATGTAAATATAATGACTAATTTTAGCTTAATTGTTTGTTTATATGTACTTTGTTTTCTTTAGTCTGTTCAAAATTGCAAATATGAAGTTTTTAGGTCAAACTGAGGCTGGTGTATGCCCACAGAGAGACTGGAGAACCTCCTCTAAAAAAAAAATATATATATCGGCCGTCTATCCGATATCGGACCGATACCGATATCTTAAAATATCGTGGATATCGGCCGATACCGATATCAATACCGATATATCGCCCATCCCTAAAATAAACGTCCTGTACTTACACATTATGAGTCGAAAAATCCAACAGAAAATGAAGTGACGTGAAATAAGCCCAAAACACAGCGCAAGTGTCCTTTGTTTACATATCCATGTGTCAGAGATCACGTAAACTCTCTGAAACTCCCAAGTTGAGCGTGAATCCCAGTGAACTCGTGGTCTCATGAGGCCCGCAGAGTCTGTACATACACATGTGTATTCTGGAGGAGTGTGAGTGACAACCGGACCCAGACGGTTCCGGATCTGGATCTGGAGGCAGTGTGAGCCCGGTGTTAAGATGCAGAGTTTGAGGTGGTGCAGATCTATTTTGTGTAATAAGTAATATGTACATCTTACAACAGGCCTATTCAACTCAAGGTCCTCCAGAAATCTGATCCAGCCGGAATTACACTTTCTAAATGTTACAAAAATACATAGATGAAATTATATTTTCTCGAGATGAAGTGGCCAACTTGAATGTCTTAATGTGTCAGTAAGTGCTTAAACTAGGCAATAGTTATTTTGACTTGATTGGATTTATACTGTCTGAAAATAAGATTTGCCAAATGAATCTAGTGTATTATCTTGTCTTAATTCTAGTTTTTTTTTTACCCATTCCAGTGAGAAAATGCTGTATTTTCCATATTTTAGCAACACATTTCTTTACTCTTGATCTATTGACAAATCTTGTATTAATACAGTTGAACTATGGTCAAATAAAGGTCATTATGGCTTAATTTAAGCATTTATTCACTTATTATGCAGTTTAAAATGATCACTTTTTACTGTGGACTTAGACTTGATTTGTTCCTGGTTTAATTAAGTTTTAGACTTTGTTTGGTCCTGGTTTAGATTTGGTTATTACTAGTTCTTAGTTGGGTGCACAGTAGCAGAGTGGTTAGAGCTCTGGTTTCCCAATAAGGAGGTCGTGGGTTCGACTCCCGGGTCGGACCATATCAACATCTCACGATCTCTCTGGGTGGAGTTTGCATGTTCTCCCCGTGTCACTGTGGCTTTTCTCCGGTTTCCTCCATAAACATGTATGTTTAGGTTCATTGGGCATCACTGTAAATGTCCCTTAGTGACTCAGAGAGTGAATCCCAAAGTCACTGGGATAGGCTCCAGTCACCCGCGACCCCTAACGGGATTAAGCGGTAGAAAATGAATGAATGAATAGTTCTTAGTTGTAGTTTAAGGCAGATTGTGCCTCCCCTCTCCCCTCCCCAGGGCTACAGATGGAAATTAGCTGTAAGCTGGTACAAGCATCGCTGCCATTGTGCTGTAATTGTAATTGTAAAATGTAATTGTACATTGTCCTTAAAGGGAAACTAAACTCAGAATCAACTTTTTTTCACTGTCAGACTGTGTATTTGGAGTCAAAATTGAATTGAATTATCTACTGTTTCCAGGCCTTTTTTAGACATTTTTGTGCAAACTCGTTCATTTTGCAGTTATGTGTATAAAAACAGCGGCTGTACTGCCGATGGACAAACTCTGTCAGTGTATTTTCAGTTCCCTCTGACGTCACAGTGTATTGACGAGGCAGACGAACCGCCCAGATGGTTTATCTAAACTCCTCCCTCTGACACCACTGCAGAGAGTTTGAAAGGCATCACTCGCTGCTTGTTAACATCAGCAGTCAGTTAGCTCAGCTTGATGAGTGAGTGGAGCGAGGTGCAGCCGTCTGCACAACGATGCGCTGGTTCGAAGCCAGTGGCAGGTTTATCATTTTCGTTTTTCATTTTCATTTGTAGAAAATACTCACATCATACGATCATGTGCTTATGTCGACTAAAGCAAAGGTTTAATACATAATATGTTTTGTAAAGTAAATATAAAAGGAATCTTGCACGTCAAGGAAGCTGTAGTGCTGCAGATACAGCTCCTCATCTGTGAATCTCACGTCAAGACCTGGACCCATAAGTATAATTAGAACTATAGATAAGATAATATAATACATCCATGCCTGGACCGCTCCAATACAAAACTCATCATTCACCAGGCTCACTGTTCATATTTAATGCTGTCAATCAAAGTCTGTTCACACCCACTGGGCGTCTCTTCAAAGGCCTCCAGGCATCTCCCACTTTTGCGAGTCTGTTTGAGGTTCAGTTGTGGGCGGAGTTAGTCTCTGAACGCCTGTTTAGCCGAACTTTAATAAACATTACCTTTACCTTTACATTTGGACATTTTGTAGATCAATTAAAATAAACTGTAGCATTAGTTATCATCACTATAGAAACAAATCTAGTCGTCAAAATATTTGGCCCAACCTCACGTCAAAGTGGTGATGTTGTGTGCCACTACTCTGGCCAGAAGTAGGTCCTCGGTAAAATCTTGCCCTCTGGAAAGTAAAGTTGAATAGCCCTGTCTTACAATATTAAAGTTTGCATAAATTGCTCGCAAATAACATGATTTATTTTTTTACTTTTTTTAAACTGCCCTGTGCGTGCTTATAGTGCCAGGACACTCTTGTAAAAGAGATTTGTAATCTCAATGAGGCTCTCCTGGTTAACTAAAGGTAAAATAAAAAACAAAAATAAATAAAAAGTTTGCTTGATAAAAGTCCCTGTGTCGGAGCTAGAGTTTAGATTCTGGGCCCGAGCCCAAGCCCAGCCCGAGCCCGGCCCGACTTTCGGGCCGGGCCCGGGCCCACATTTCTCACATAGTTGTCGGGCCTGGTCGGGTTCGGGCCAAGACGCAGAGCCGCGCTGAACACGTGCGCTCCGCGGGATGATTGACAGCCTCGTCAGAACACAGCGCAAAACCACCGCGGGGACATAAAGCGAGTGAGAGAGACAGAAGGCTTGTGTAAGCGCGGAGCAGGTAAAAGAGGAAGAGAGACAGGGAAGGCACTTTCATTCACGCGGACCCAGGAAAAGGTGAGGAGGAAGAGAGAAAGCACGCATATGTACGCGGTGAGAAAAGAAGGATAAGGGAGAGAGTGAGAGAGAGAGAGAGAGGGAGAGAGAGAGAGAGAGGGAGAAATGTGCGGTGGAGGAAGCGCTTTTGTAACGTATGGGACACCAAGGAGCTTTTTCTGTCACTAAAATGCACAGTTCAGTGAGTGGGCGGGGCGGGCTCACTTCGGGCTCGGGCTCAGACACACAGAGACTGACTCGGGTCCCGGTCGGGTTCGGACACGACGTGCGCGGGCTCGGGCTGGGTCGGGCTGCATTTTTTGGGCCCGATCTAAACTCTAGTCGGAGCTGTCTTCTTAGAATTGAAGAAAGCTTTCGACTCTGTAAACGTTCAGATTCTGTTATCCAGGTTGACTAAATTTAACATCTCAAATCCAGCTCTTCAGTGGTTTATATCTTATTTGTCCCACAGGAAACAGTTTGTGGTAGTGGATGGTGTAAAAGCTCCGTGCTTGGACTGTGATGTTGGTGTACCACAGGGGTCTATCCTTGGGCCCGTTCTGTTCTCCCTTTTTATTAATAAGCAAATGTCTGTCCAAATGTCTTCTTACAAATGTATGTAGACGATGCAATTATTTATTCTCAGGCCAAAAACGCTGACAATCTTCCAGTGGCTTTGTCATCAGTACAGCAGACTCAAGCTTTAGCGTTTGTGTAGTTGACTTTTCAACTCCAGAAAGTTACACAGTGCAACTTTAAAGCCCATCTGACAGATGATCACTTTTTTCTAATTCTGACTTAGTTTGGTGTGAAAGTCTTTGTGCTCAATATTGATCATAGTTTTACAGTCAGTTCATAGAACAGCATAAAATAGAAAAGAACAGATGTGACCGGTTGGGTTTTTGCCTCTCTGTGTTGTGTTGTGTCCTGAGCGGGAGTTGAACCTGGGTCTCCCGCGGGGCAGTCAGCCGACAAACTCATTGAGCTAAAGGGAACGCTCCCCTTAGCTCAGATTGTTTGTGGCTTCTTATACCTGAGGGGAGTGAGTTTATCCCATACCACCACACACTTCTCCATCCTGGTACCTCGTGTGGGCCTACACCGGTTACACAGATACAAACAGAAACAGAAAGAGCAAGTAAAAGTTCAAAGAACTGGTCCTACCCCCCCACAAAAAAAATAAATAAATACATTAATACTTAGCTTGGAGTGCTCACAGACGTACAGCAGAACAGTACTATTGCATTTTTTATACTTCAGGACGAGTTATTTAGATATAAAGATAAAAGACTAGGCCTCTCCACTCATTTTTGTTTCTAGTCATACAATTAAAAGGTAAGAGGAAAATAAATATCTGTATGGTTTTGTTTTTATTTATGATTGTACAAATTAAACTAAACAAAAATTTTGAAAAAAGAGAAAAGGAATGTATATATAAATGAATATTTTTTTTTTTTTTTGTTGTTTATGGTCGTACAAAATAAGAAGAACAGTATCACTTGTGTACAAAACTGACCAGGAACAACAGTATTTTTGTTTATGATCTTACAAAGACGAAAAATAATGTACGAGGAAACTGGAGAAAACTTACAGTGACACAGGGAGAACATGCAAACTCCACCCAGAGAGATCATGAGATGTTGATATGGTCTGACTTCATTAATATGAGAAAATACAGAGAATTTACAAATACAAAATTTCCCTAAAATTCAAAAATGTTAATATGACTTTTGATTTGGCTCCACCTACATTTATTTGAGTAATTCTCTAAAACTAATTTCTCCATCAGTGACCTTCGGCTTTTACAGAGGAATGGTCAAAACCCCCAGATCTGTTAAATCTAGAGTCATTCAGGTTTAAACAGCAGCTTTAACTATCCTTAACCCTTATGAGGTGGACGCCCACTTTTTCTTAATTAATTCATTTTTGCCCATTTCATAAAAATCAACTCTCAAACTCTCTGGAATGTTATAAATAAAAATCAAACTGAAACCTAGGGCTGCTCGATTATGATAAAAATAATAATCACGATTGTTTAAATCATAATTGAAATCAGGATTATTCAAGCGATTATTTGCTTAGAGAGAATGTAAAATGTTAGATCCTCTTAAATACAGAAGATGAAGAGATAAAATGAAATCGGTGATAGATCTTACAGAAATAGGTTGTAAATGTTTTTTACAATTGTGAAGATACTGTCTGAAAACTACTTTTCCAACTCATTGAAGCACTTGAACATACAGTATGTATGAGTCACGGTCAATAAGTAAGCAATAAACAACGAGGAGCCGTGCGTTATGCAGTTTTAACGCACGACGTGTTCCTCCGCGGAGTGAGTTAAAACTGCTTAACACACGGCTCCTCGTTGTTTATTGCGCTTATACCACGGCTACAAAGTGGAATAGCTCATCTGTGAACATTAAAATTTAGTTTATGATGTGTTAATGTTTGAGATATTAGTTGTTTCTGTGTTTTACACAAAACTAGTTCCTCCAGACTGATAGAAGTTGTTTACATTTGGTTGCCTGTTGTTATAGTGATGAGGCTGGCTTAACGAAATTATAGCAACTTTTGCCATGAAAAGGTAGAATGCATAAGTTGTTCATTTAGTTTATGTAAATTAATTTAATGAGATTAAATATTGAATGAGGTTACAGTAAATACAGTATATCAACCCTTCAAAATCAAAGATAAAAGATCCCACTTAGATTTAATGATTAAACTGGGCATTTCCATTAATGGTACAGTTATTAAGTAAGATTGGTGGTTTGTTGTTAGAATGTGTCTGAGACAGGTCACATGAAGAGGAAGGATCATTTGGAGAGGACACAATAGATAGAACATTGCTCTATGCTTTTCTCTCTTTGTCTGTTGCAGAAAAGGTCCCAGTAGTCGACCTACACACTTCTTCTCTTTGATTTTGCTTTGTCTCCTCTTCTTCTCATTCTTCAAAATTTTGAGGGTCCAAAAATATTAAAATGTACATCGCAATCAATCATATTTATGGCTCACTTTCTCATCTGGCAGCATTTATTTACCCGTTGTTATGGTGACGGCCACAGAGCAGTGATTTAGAATGTGATTTGGCTGTTGCCTGAACTACCTGTGTGTTATGCATTCTTAACACACGACAGTTAGCATTGGCATTCTCAATGACCGTGGTATAATCACGATTACTCGATTACACAATTTTTGTAGACGATTACAGCAATAATCGTAATTGAATTTGCAAATCGATTAATTGCGCAGCCCTACTGAAACCCTCTTTTTTTTTTACAGTTAAATCAAACATTCTGGGATGAATCAATCAGTTTTTACTCTAAACTTACAAATACAAAAATACCTCAAAATTTTTTCATATTTTAATAGGAATTTTTAATGAGTTCCGCCTACACTTATTTAAGTTAATACAGGTCCTAAAACTATTTTTTAATGAAAATATCTTCAGCTTTTGAAGAGGAAATGTCCAAACCCAAAATAAACCAAATCTAGAGTCGTTCTGTCCCAGGCTGTGACTGTGACTGTTCTGATTCTTACATTTACCAAATACATTTTAGGCAGACTTTAAACCTGATGTTCTTTTGTGCAGAGCTTCTTCTCACTTAAAACAAGAGTTAATCAGAATCAGAGACTAAAACTACAAAACCTCAGCTTAAGAGTCCAGACGTGTGTTTGAGCTCTAAAGTGTTCAGAAACAGTTTCAGTTTGAATTTTAGATGATTTTAGTCAGGCGTTTTAACAAAAATGGTCCCCCTCTTAAATTTACCACAAAAAAAAAAATTTAGATAAAAATTAGATGTGTTTTTGTTTAGTTTGTAGAAAGTTGTCACTTCTGATCAAAGCCTCTGAGTCTCAGAAGATAAAACACCAGAGTCACAGCTTCACAAAGACAAACACTCAGAGTATGCACCGATCCAGCTTTTTCAGTTCCGATCCCGATACTTTGGCTTTGGCTCTCTGCCGATACTCGATATCAACCGATACCAGTGTGAGAAAAAAAAATGTAGTGTGAGAAATAGCTTTTTTCTCAATCAATTTGTCATGTAGTGTTATGTAACTGTTATTTATAGTACAAGCCACAACTTAACAACTTAATCTGAATAAAATGTCTAATATTATGAGACGTTCTGGTTCAAACAGCAGCCAATAAACTAAGTACGGTAGCAGAGTGGTTAGAGCTCTGGAGGTCGTGGGTTCGACTCCCGGGTCGGACCATATCAACATCTCAGGATCTCTCTGGGTGGAGTTTGCATGTTCTCCTCGTGTCACCGTGGGTTTTCTCCAGTTTCCTCCAAAAACATGCATGTTTAGGTTAATTGGGCATCACTGTGAATGTTCCTTAGTGAGTGAATGAGAGAGTGAATGTTTGTCTGTCTAACCCTGCGACGAGTTGGCCACTGTCCAGGGTGTTCCCCGCCTAAGGCCCAAAGTCACTGGGATAGGCTCCAGTCACCCGCGACCCCTAACGGGATTAAGCGGTAGAAAATGAATGAATGAATGAATGAATGTCCAATTAAATGCACAAGCATGATATCGACTGAACTGATACTTGATCCAGCAAAATGTTCTGAAATGGCACCGTTCGATATCTGATCCCAGTATCGGATCGGTGCGTCCCAATAGTCCAAAGGATCACAAACAGTTTTCACCGATTTTAGTCAGACGTGTGAGGGGAAATAGGCCGGAATGAGAATAGGAAAAATAAAAAATAAATATAGATGTCTTTAATTTTTGAATTACCACAATTATTTCTGTATTATTTCTGACATTTGCAAAACACTTTATTTTATCCAAACAATCTCAGGTTTGACAAATGAAACATGATGAAAAATGATTCAAACGTCTAAAAAAAAATCACAAACAAATGATGTCAAATGTTCAATTTAATTACAAACTACTTTTCTTTTGGTCACGTTTACAAAAGTCCAAATCTGCTTCAAGGTCAAAACAAATCAATGTTTATTCACGTCTGTTTACGTTTAGAATCAAATAAATAAACAAGATTCTCAACTGGCTCAAGGTCAAAACTCCAAATTTAAACTGGAAACGTTAATTACAAAAGTTCAAGTTTGAGAAAATCAGAAAAATAATTAAGACGTTTGTGAAGAATTAAATCTGCTCCAAGGTCAAAGGCATGGGCGTGCTGGCTAATCGGGAGAGTCGGGACGTTTCCCGGTGGGCCGCGTGACTTTTGGGCCGGTGGCCTCCGCTCCGTGGTTGAAGAGAGAGAGAGAGAGAGAGAGAGAGAGAGAGAGAGAAAGAGAGAGAGAGTTAGAGACAGAGAGAGAGAGAGAGAGAGAGAGAGCGAGAGAGAGAGAGAGAGAAAGAGAGAGAGAGAGAGAGAGAGAGAGGACACCGGCTCATGCAGCAGCAAATGTGAGCACAGTGCTGGGAGAGGCGGAGCCAGCACTGCTTCAAGTCCATGATGTGATTCACAGCATAATCAAAGACTCTTGACACATTTTGGAGCCAAAAACACGCTCTACACCTCATAAGCTCTCTGTCAAACTTTGTTTGTAAATCCGTTGTATATTCTCGGAGTTATCAGCAAAAACGGCTGATGAACAAACACTTCAGCAGATTTATATGAGCGAATCACCGCGGCGGAGCGGAGCGCATTTCCACATTCAGACACTGTGGGCCAGAACGCTCTGTGTTTGTGTGAGCGCGTGCTTCGTGTGTGTCCAAGAGCGCACTGTGGAGCAGAGGAGAGGTCAGAGGTCAGGTGGAGGAAAGCCGGACTATGACCATGTCGTGACTAAAACTAGGTAGTTTACTACTGGAGAAGAGAAAGTATGAGAGGTGGAATAGATATTGGTTAAAAGAGAAAAAAAATAAATAAATCAAAAGAGAGGTTTTCTGAGCGGGACTCGAATGTGAGTGCTGAAAAGGCAAAAGCTTAAATGTGCAGCTCTTAACCCCTCAACTACCAGCTAAAGTCACATAACTTACTAAACCAATGGGCCAATCTAACGTCTGATTTTCCCGGGCTGAAAAATGATCCCAGCACGTCACTGGTCAAAGGTGAAAGTTTGGAAATAATTTTAAAATTGGTCAGAATCAGAAACAGTTCAGGAAAAATCTGAGAAATATAAAATGTCAAATGTGTTTGTGATTATTTTTAGAGCTGCAGCTATCGATTACTTTAGTAACTGATCATCCTGCTGATCATTTCTTCTGATTGATTGATTGATTAGTTGTTTTACTCAACATGTTATCTTAGTTTGAGCAGATTTTGTTTGTCCACGCTGAACCACGCTGCTGTGATGTGATTGGCTCAGAACCACGCTGCTGTGATGTGATTGGACCTCAGAACCACGCTGCTGTGATGTGATTGGCTCAGAACCACGCTGCTGTGATGTGATTGGCTCAGAACCACGCTGCTGTGATGTGATTGGGCCGAAACACTGCTGGTTCAAACTAGGGATGCACCGATCAAATTTTTTCTGTTCCGATACCGATTCTGATACTTTGGCTTTAAGTTTGGCTTCTACTGATATCCGATATAAACCGATACTTGTGTAAGAACTGAAATTGCTTTTCTTCTCATCAAAACATGACATTTTGTCATATAGTGTCATGTAACTGTTAGTTGTAGTGCAATCCATCAGCGCCGATCACATGGTGCTGCGGGGCTCAAGCACCCACTGGAATGTCTGAGCACCCAGGCCAATGTTTCCTACTTTCATCAACAGGCTTCTCTAAATGTCTGAGTGCTGCATTTATTTGGTCATACAGCGTCTTTCACACTCTTCTCTCGCTTTCTTTCATCTGTTTGTGTTAATATAAGCGTCGTACAGTAGCTCTCCTCTCTGAGCGATGTCTTTAGACTCGTGGTCACTTTCGGAGGCGGACTGGGACGGAGCAGAGCTGCATAGAGGGATCCCTGCGTCAGCCGCTGTGCTGCCGGTCTGTCCCTTGCCCCGTACTGAGATCATGGTTTAATTCACAACTGTGTTTTAAAGCAGCGCCAGAAATCAAGTCAGAAAAAAGTGGGAGATGAGAAAGTGTGATGTGATTCAGAACTGAGGCGTATGAAATGACGAACTGCACTGCTCCTGTCTGTAGGTCCGGTGCCGTGAGAGCTGCGCTGAGGCAGGACAGACCCGGGGCTCTTCGAGGCTTTATTTACTGAATGGATTCTGTTCACTGGGAAAAGAGTGAGCCAGCGCGAGCCAGAAGTCTGTAGTTGCAGGAAAAGAAACAAAATGAACGCACGAAAGAAAAGACACGTGCAAATGACGTATAATATGAGACGTTCTGTAAATTAGTCTCAATATGTCCAATTAAAGGAACAACAATGATTTCGGCTGAACTGGTGTATTCCTGGATTGACACTGATATCCGATCCCAGTATCGGATCGGTGCATCTCTAGTTCAGACTCTCAAACCAATCGGGCGGCTGGAAGGCCAGATGGTTTATCTCGAGTTTGTGAATTCACAATATCACGAGATAAATCGTCTGGCTGCTCCACCCTGACATGCATGTGAGTGGTTGGTGGGGAAACTGGAGCCCGGAGGAAACTCACCCAGACATGGGAGGAACATACAAACTCCACACAGACAGGCCCTGGTTGTGTGGGAGTTGAACCTGTGACCTTCTTGCTGTGAGGCCAGAGCGCTCTTCACTCTGCCACTGTTTATAATTCTGTGGAAGTTATTTTCACGATCTGCAAACAGTCATTATAGAGTCGTTTGGAGAAACTAAAAAAGCTCATTTATGGACAAATCGGGTTCATTTGTGCAGCAGTAATGAACTCAAACTGTTTTATAAAGAGGAAAACAAGGCTGTAAGTGGAGATTAAAGCATCGAAACATCTAAATGTAATGAAACTATTACTTCTTTCACACTTTTACTTGTTTTGTTAAAGTGGTTTTCCGTGTTGAGTCTTCAGGCTGTGAAAGTGTAGAACAGATTTGATCTTTTCTTGTCGTCTTAGACACAGGTGTTTGGGACTTTTTCTTTGGGTTTAACGTCTCAGTTTAGGTCTGAGGTTTGGACTTGTTTAAGATTATGACACGTGTCATACATGCAAAAAGAGAAATTACACATTTAAACTGTTTTAGTCCTGATTTAGACCTGTTTTAGTCCTGTTTTAGTCCTGTTTTTAGTCCTGATTTAGTCCTGTTTTAGTCCTGTTTTAGTCCTGTTTCAGTCCTGCTTTAGTCCTGTTTTAGTCCTGTTTTAGTCCTGCTTTAGTCCTGCTTTAGACCTGTTTTAGTCCTGTTCTAGTCCTGATTTAGACCTGTTTTAGTCCTGTTTTAGTCCTGTTTTTAGTCCTGATTTAGTCCTGTTTTAGTCCTGTTTTAGTCCTGTTTTAGTCCTGTTTTAGTCCTGCTTTAGTCCTGTTTTAGTCCTGTTTCAGTCCTGCTTTAGTCCTGCTTTAGTCCTGTTTTAGTCCTGCTTTAGTCCTTATTTTAGACCTGTTTTAGTCCTGTTTTAGACCTGTTTTAGTCCTGTTTTAGTCCTGCTTTAGTCCTGTTTTAGTCTTGCTTTAGTCCTTGTTTTAGACCTGTTTTAGTCCTGTTTTAGTCCTGCTTTAGTCCTGTTTTAGTCCTTATTTTAGACCTGGTTTAGTCCTGTTTTAGTCCTGGTTTAGTCCTGCTTTAGTCCTTATTTTAGACCTGTTTTAGACCTGTTTTAGTCCTGTTTTAGTCCTGCTTTAGTCCTTATTTTAGACCTGTTTTAGTCCTGTTTTAGTCCTGTTTTAGTCCTGTTTTAGTCCTGTTTTAGTCCTGTTTTAGACCTGGTTTAGTCCTGCTTTAGTCCTGCTTTAGTCCTGCTTTAGTCCTTGTTTTACTCTGAGTATTTGAGACGTTTAAAGTGTAAAAGTTGGAGGTCAAAGCGGAGGATTCCCTGAGACAGTTTCATATTCGTTTGGAGTAAATTATTCTCATGAGTTTGAGTCGATTGTCAAAACACAACAGAAGCAGCAGAAGTGACGAGAGACGTGATTTTACCACTAAATACTGACGGATTTAGTTTGGTTTTAAATGATCTCACGCCTTCACCTAATAATGTCAGTCACAAAGTTAAAACCACAGAATAACACAGACCTGGTGTGAATAAAAGGCTCAGATTTGTGTGTTTTTCTGTGTTTTTCTGCTCCTGGCCGGCTCGCCACTTTCACTCTGCAGCGTTTTCCTGTGTTTCATTAGAAATTTATAAAACAATAACAATGTGTTGCACATTAGCACCGCAGCAAGTTCCTAGTCTGTGAATTCTGTTTGTTCACTGACAATGGCAATAAAATTCTTTCTGATTCTGATTCTGATTCTGATGAAATGTGAATACACAATGAATATCAAAGTATATGTAAAGAAGAGAGACATAAATGTAATGAATATCACAGTGACATATTAAGACAACCTGAGCTGTCCCAACACACTTGTTGTATGGCTTATCTCTATATACAGCACAATAACTCCCCCGATACATTATACAGACATGCCCGTCCCTCTTTCACTCATTCATCAACTCCATCACGCCAAGTACAAGCCATCCCTGTCTGTATCTGGAAAACTGCTATTAACTCAGTCCAGGAAAACCGTTTCGAAGAGCGTGACTGTCTATCGCTACGACAGAGGCCGAAGGATTCCTCTGCACTCCGGTACTCGCTGTCAACTCTTCGCTTCAGCAAAAACTTCTCCGCTGCTCCTCCGCCTCGGCTACAAACCTGCTCTTCTGCAAACAGCGCCTACGTCAGCACAGCGCGTCGCTACGCAATCGGCTGACTTTTGGCTGTACGGGCGTTAACCACTGACCTGTTTTAACAGACGTCGTGACGTCAGCGCACGCTACGCCAGCGCACGCTACGCCAGCGCACGCTACGCCAGCGCACGCTACGCCAGCGCACGCTACGCCAGCGCACGCTACGCCAGCGCACGCTACGCCAGCGCACGCTACGCCAGCGCACGCTACATGGCCTGTGACAAAAAGACAGTATTGTGTGTATTGTGGCTGCATTCTGACTGCAGTGTTTGTTTATTTTAGATGTTGTGGGGCTTTCTGTCTGGGAGGCTAGTTCTCCATCGTGGAAATTGAATTGTTGTTTTCCTCCCTCCACTTTTGTTAAAGTTTATGAACTGGGACCTCTTTATGTTGATTTTTTTGTGTATTAGTTGTGAATATACAAACAAAACTGATTCATTGTGGTGTTTTGTGTTACAATGTTTGTATGAAAAGCGCTATAAATAAAGTTTGATTTGATTTGATTTGTAAGAGTTTACACCATAATCTTTGTGTGAGGTTGGTTTTCATTTTCTTTTTTTATTTTAACGACAAACTCGATTTATTATAAAAATTAACTCACAAACCATCACAATATGTTGTATTCACACACAAACTGTAAAAATTACTTTTTAAGCTTTCAGCCTGAAATGAACTACAAACTGTCCTAACCCCTCCCCCTTCTTCTCTAACCCTCCCCCTTCTTCTCTAACCCCTCCCCCTTCTTCTCTAACCCCTCCCCCTTCTTCTCTATCCCCTCCCCCTTCTCTAACTCCTCCTCTTCCTCTCTAACTCCTCCTCTTCCTCTCTAACTCCTCTTCTTCCTCTCTAATCCTCCCCCTTCTCTAACTCCTCCTCTTCCTCTCTAACTCCTCCTCTTCCTCTCTAACTCCTCCCCCTTCTCTAACTCCTCCTCTTCCTCTCTAACTCCTCCCCCTTCTTCTCTAACTCCTCCCCTTCTTCTCTTACTCCTCCCCCTTCTTCTCTAACTCCTCCCCCTTCTTCTCTAACTCCTCCCCTTCTTCTCTAACTCCTCCTCTTCCTCTCTAACTCCTCCCCCTTCCTCTCTAACTCCTTCCCCTTCTTCTCTAACTCCTCCTCTTCCTCTCTTACTCCTCCCCTTCTTCTCTAACTCCTCCCCTTCATCTCTTACTCCTCCCCTTCTTCTCTTACTCCTCCCCCTTCTTCTTCTTTTTCCTAACTCCTCTTTTCTTTGTAGCTCCTACTTTCTCTTTACCCCTCTTTTTTAGTTCCTCTCTCCTAACTCCTCCTCCTTACTCCTCGACCTTTCCTTCCTCCTCCCTCTCTTTTTAACGCTTCCTCTTTTTTCTCCTAACTCTTTTTCTCAATAGCTCCTCCCTTTTTCTCCTGTAGCTTTTCTTTCCTCCCTAGTTGCTCTCTTTCCTAACCGATCCCTCTTAACGCCTCCTTCTTTCTTAGTTCCTCTCTCCTAACTCCTCCCTCCTAACTCCTCCTCTTTCCTCCTCTCTCTGGTTCCAGACGCGAAGGGCTCGATCCGGGAGATAATCCTGCCCAAAGGCCTGGACCTGGACCGGCCTAAGCGGACTCGGACCTCGTTCACGGCGGAGCAGCTTTACCGTCTTGAGATGGAGTTTCAGAGATGTCAGTACGTGGTCGGCCGCGAGAGGACGGAGCTCGCCAGGCAGCTCAACCTGTCCGAGACCCAGGTCAGGACCAGACCCAGACCTAGACCTAGACCTAGACCAAGACCAGGACCAGAACTGACCCAGACCAAGACCAGGACCAGGACCAGACCAGACCTGACCAGACTGAACCAGAACAAATGAGAACAAACTAGTGCTGGGCGATATGGAAAAAAACTTATATCCCGATATAGATTTTTTATATCACGATAACGATATATATCACGATATACCATAATTAAGTAAGTTTTCAATTATTCACTGTAAAGTTTGACACTATTTCATTGCTTACTTTTCTCAACTTTATTTTGAAGTGAATTTAACTGAACTGTCACAAATGAGACTCATTATAGTGAAGAGGAAAGAGAAAAGTCATGTTTTCTATGTTTATAATTGTATTAAAACATGTTTATGTATTAAAACAATATTTTCCAATTGTGTAAATGCTGTAAAATAAAAATAAATACATTTATAAAACAATTTGCTAATTTACTCATCAAGTAAAGTTAGATTAAACAAAACAAAAAAGTATATACAGTTTTTATTGAATTTAATAGCTTATTTGTGCTGTGTTTGGCACTGGCCCTTTAACACCTACAGGTTGGGGCTGTAGTTAGCGCTTTAGTTTCCCCTCGCCAACAACAGCCACACGTCAAAGTAAGAGCAAAGTGATTAGGAGCGCTTTGTCCCGTTCATCAGCGCTGCTTCGCTGGTGTTTAACGGAGCGCTTTTGGGTCATTGGCCACGGCAATGCGTACATGGAGACAGGCGGAGCGCTCCACGAGGCTCTGACTGCAGACCTGCACCGAGAGCGCGCGGACCGACAGGCAGAGTGAACACAGCTATTGCGGGACGTGCGCACGGCAGGCAGGGCGCGGTGGAACTCTGGCGAGAGTGACAACGAGTGACGAAGGAAAAAGCGAGCCACACCGGCTGTCCCTGTTAACGGCTGCGGCACTGACTGCAGCCCGGGCCACTCCTCCTTCCTCCGGACAGCGGTCTTTACCATCTCTCTCTTCTGACGCGCTCAAAGACGCGCTGGTGCGCTGGGAGAGAGAAAGAAAGGGCGACTCTGACGATGTACAAAAAGTACTTTAACTATGGTTTTGTTGAAGTTACGCTATAACACGTGAGACAAAGCACGTTTAATGCCACACACACGACTTATTTGCTGAAATGATTGATAAAATTAGGTTACAGACGATAGAAACGATAGAAGAGAAATGGCACGATAGACGCTTTTCTATCGTCCCACGATATGTATCGTCATATCGCACAGCCCTAGAACAAACTATCACCTGGTCGGCCGCGAGAGGACGGAGCTTGCCAGGCAGCTCAACCTGTCCGAGACCCAGGTCAGGACCAAGACCAGACCCAGACCCAGACCTAGACCTAGACCTAGACCCAGACCAGGACCAGACTGAACCAGAACAAATGAGAACAAACTATCACGTGGTCAGCCGCAAGAGGACGGAGCTCGCCAGGCAACTCAACCTGTCCGAGACCCAGGTCAGGACCAAGACCAAGACCAGGACCAGAACTGACCTGAACCAGACCAAGACCAGGACCAGGACCAGACCTGACCAAGACAAAGACCTGACCAGACTGAACCAGAACCAGAACAAATGAGAACAGACTATCACAAGGTCGGCCGCGAGAGGACGGAGCTCGCCAGGCAGCTCAACTTGTCCGAGACCCAGGTCAGGACCAAGACCAAGACCAGGACCAGAACTGACCCAGACCAAGACCAGGACCAGGACCAGACCTGACCAGACTGAACCAGAACAAAAGAGAACAAACTATCACGTGGTCGGCCGCGAGAGGACGGAGCTCGCCAGGCAGCTCAACCTGTCTGAAACCCAGGACCAGGACCAGACCCAGACCTAGACCTAGACCCAAACCAGGACCAGATCTGACCAAGACAAAGACCTGACCAGACTTAACCAGAACAAATGAGAACAAACTATCACGTGGTCGGCCGCGAGAGGTCGGAGCTCGCCAGGCAACTCAACCTGTCCGAAACCCAGGTCAGGACCAGGACCAAGACCAGGACCAGACCTGACCCAGACCAAGACCAGGACCAGGACCAGAACCAGGACCAGACAGAACTGAATCAGAACAAACCAAACCTACAAAATCATCAAAGTCAAACATGTCCAAGTCTGTAATAAAAGGTCCAAACTAATCCAGTTTAGATTCATATTTGAGATGAAAAATTTATCATTTTGTGTCACATGTTCACCTCCTCTGAGAATCTGCACCGAGGAGTTTTTTCTAATTTGGTATTTTTAGTCAGCCTGATGCATGAACCACGTCGGATAACTGGAGTTTGTTTGCTTCACAGGAGGCGGGGATGTTTTAAAATTTAACCAATCACTGCTTTTGTCGTCCAGGAAGTAAAGCATAAACGTGTCAGTGACTGTTGGTGTTTCTATGTGGTATACTTATAAATTAAAAGGTACAATATCTAAGTATTTAATATTAGACACAAGGTCAAAGGTGAAGATGTACAGTCTGTTCCCTCAAATTGGATTGGTTCTATAATACATCCATGGTTCTGGTTAACGCACCTCTCCACTCTTTCTCACTGGTTGGACGACTGTACTTCCTGCTTTTTAGGAACTGTCTGCAGTCCTGTAAAACCTGACCTAGAGCGGGAGTCAGATGAAAGTGAGTGGAGGTAGTAGGTGGCGCCAGCCTGGCTAGTTTTTAGTCAAAAAGAAGTGGATTAAGAGATTTAAGCAAAAAATAGTTTGAAAAATAAATAATCTATTATGATCCAAGTGAGGGCCCGATGGTCAGTCTCGAGGTCAAACTCCCTTCCTAGGGGATAATATCTTAGACTTTCTGATGCCCACTTGATGGCGAGAACCTCTTTTTCCACCACAGAGTAATTGGCTTCTTGAGGCAGCAACTTTCGGCTCAAATAGAGAATGGGCCGTTCCTCTCTTTGGGCCAAAACAGCACCCACTCCAACTTCCGCCGCGTCAACCTGGACTAGGAAGCGTTTGGTAAAATCAGGGCTTCGGAGGACAGGTGCAGAGCACAGGAACTCTTTTAACGTCTGGAAAGCAGCCTCACACTGTTCTGTCCAGTTGACAGGGTTCTTTTGGTTCTTAGCAGTCAGGGCGGTGAGTGGAGTAGCAATAGTAGCAAACTAGGGAACAAAGCATCTGTACCACCCAGTAAGCCCCAAGAAAGATCTCACTTCTTTCTTTGTTCTGGGTCTGGGACAGTTCTGGATTGCTTCCACTTTGTTGATTTGGGGCCGGACCTCTCATCGGCCAAGTTGGTAGCCCAGGTACTGCACTTCGTCTTTGACCCACTCACATTTCTTGATGTTTAAGGTGAGCCCTGCCTTCTAGATCTTCCCCAGAACCTTACTCAAGTGTGTGAGATGCTCCTCCCATGTGCGGCTGTAGACTGCACTCTTCGCATCCTTTGAGGACCTTGTCCATTAGCCATTGGAACGTTGCAGGTGCCCCAAGCGGACCAAACGGCATGACTGTAACCTGGAACAAGCCTGCTGGAGTACGGAAGGCGGTGTAGGGCCGACTACTTGGGTCCAGGGAGAGGTTGTTAGCTGACATTTAGGGCATGTGTTGCAGTATGCCTGTGTGTCAGTGTACATGCCTGACCAAAAAAAAAGTGTACAAATGCGTAGAAACTGTTTGTGGTGCCCTAGATGGCCTGCCCGAGGAACCGTGCAACACTAACTGTCTGCAATGAGAAGGGACTACTAGGCATTTGCGACCATCATTACAAGCATACAGAACGTAATTTTCCAACATAAATTGTTCTTTGCTCTGCAGAGCAGGATTCAGGACACTGTGCCACTTTCTCAAATAAACATTTCAAGGATGCATCCTGTCTCTGCAAAATACCAATATCAGCAGGCACTTCCCACAAACCATCAACAGTAAGTCCCTTGGTATTATGCTCAGTCACCATTAGACACTTTTCAAAACGTCTTTGTCGCTTTGATTTATGTGGCCCCTTTGTTCCTCCCTGGCACAAAACTACCATCCAAATCTGGCAGAGGTTGGAGACCAGTAACCTAGGCTTGAGACAGGGTGATGACTGGACTTGCAACATTCTCCATCACTTGGACTCCAAAGTCATTCTCTGCTCCCTGTAACCAGGTGGTATTTTTGGGTCACTAAAGTGCCTCCACTCTGGTCTTGCAACACCACCCAGTTCATGGTGGTTGAAGTCGGAAACTTCCAGGACGTGCGTTTCAATCTGATCAGGACGTAACACCACTCTCGTACCTTCAGGGGTCGGCAGTCCTAGTCGAGGGCTACTTGCTGTTTCACTAGGAGTGGGGGCTGAGACAAGTCGTCGCAGGGGCACTTGGGGCGGCGTCTGAGGCGATGGTTGTGCCACCTTCAACTCTCGCAACTCTGCTGTCCATCCAGAAAACTCTTCATGGTAGTTACCAGCGTATCCACAGGCTGTGGCGCTGGTGTAGGCATTGCAGATGCTCCAAGAGCTCCGTCGATCACCCTACGTGAAAGTCTGGTTCTTTAGAGCAGAAGTTCTTAACCTTTTTGACCTCGAGGCCCAAAAATGTATGTGCAAAGTAACCTTGGGCCCAATTTCATATTTAATACATTGTATTTTAATGATTGTGCGGCCCATAAAGAGGTGCTTGTGGCCAACTTTAAGGTGAAAGTCTGGTTCTGTAGAGTTTATTTTATATTTTTCTTTTCTTTCTTTGTCTCAGGTGAAAGTCTGGTTCTGTAGAGTAATAACTTTATATTTCTCTTTTCTTTCTTTGTCTCAGGTGAAAGTCTGGTTCTGTATGACATTATATTTCTCTTTTCTTTCTTTGTCTCAGGTGAAAGTCTGGTTCCAGAATCGCAGGACGAAGCAGAAGAAGGACCAGGGTAAAGACTCAGAGCTGCGTTCAGTGTCTGAAACAGCTGCTACCTGCAGTGTCCTACGTCTGCTGGAGCAAGGCCGCCTGCTCACCCAGGCCTGCCCCCTGGTCTCGCTCCAGGTCTCACCCCTGGCCTCACCCCGGGCCTCACCCCCGGTCTCACTCCGGGCCTCACTCCGGCTCTGCTGCCTCACTGCGGAGGCTCGTCAGCGCTCAGACCTCACTCTCTCGCGCTCCAGGCCGGTTCTAACTCTCCGTCGGGGGGCAGTCCTCCGCCTCGGCCCGCCTCCGCGCAGGCTCCGCCCACAGCCCACGGCCTGTTCGGTTTCCCCGTGCCGTCGCTGCTGGGGGGCGTGGCCTCCCGGATCTCCGCCCCTTTGTCTTTGGCGGGAAACCTTCAGGAGCTGTCGGCGCGATACCTGAGCTCGTCTGCGTTTGAGCCGTACAACCGGAGCTCGGGGAAGGAAGGGGACAAGAAGGGACACGAATGACCCCGGAATTACCCCGGAATGACCCCAAACAGAGCCCAGTGTGACCCCAGTGTGACTCTGAGGACTGGACCAGGAGCTCGGGGAAAGAAAAGGGACAATAATGACTTCGACCCAGGGCGTCCAGACTTTAATAATAATAATAATATTGCATTGGATTTCTACAGCGCTTTTCCAGACGCCCAAAGACGCTTCACATTCTGTATTATTCATTCATTTCACACTGGGTCGTGGTAAACTACTATTGTAGCCACAGCTGCCCTGGGGCACCACCTCCAACCGTTCACACACCAGATCCAGACTCATGTGGGTGAAGTGTCTTGCCTAAGGACGCAACAACGAGTTTCTCCTCTGTTCGTCTCCCATCCAAGTCCTGCCCAGGCCCAACATGCTTAGCTTCTGAGATCTGACGGGATCAGGCTTTGGCAGCTGGTGTGACCCCAAACTGTCCCCAAACTGTCCACAAACTGTCCACAAACTGTCCCCGAACTGTCCCCAAACTGTCCCCAAACTGCCCCAGAGAGCCCAGACCGACCCCAGTGTGACCCCAGTGTGACTCTGCTCTAACACTGAAGCTCGGGAAGGACCGGGACCGAAGGAAAACCTGGTCTGACCTAAGTCTGACCTCAGTCTGACCCCGGTCTGACCTCAGTTTGACCCCGGTCTGACCCAGGTCTAACCCTAACCCTCCCTCTGACCCGCCGTGTCTTTGTCTGTTTCTGTCGTGAACCTAAAGTGAAACGCTGGAACGTGACGCCGCTCCACAGACCCGGCTCGGCCCCGGTCGCCCACGGTTACGCACAAACAAAAAGCCCCGCAGCAGAAACGAGTCGTCCATTAGAAAAGTGTTTTTGTTCTTTAATAACAATAATAATATTCACTTTGTTTAAATGTCACATTTCAAAACAAAACTGTTTCTAAAAAGCTGCAGCGACAAAAATATAAAAATACCAAACACTGCCTCCATTTACTAAAAAGAAGAATAAAATATGTTTTTTTATCATTTAACCATTAACCATTTAACTATAAGTCTTCATGTACAACCATTGTTTTGACTTAAATATTTAATTATTTTTATTTTGGAAAATTTCATCAAAAACATAAAAACTCATGTCATGTCTTGTTTTTTTTTTTTTGTTTTGTTTTTTACTCAAATTACTTTGACTTTTCTGAATTTATTTATGGCAGTTTCGTTTTAATAATTCAATATAAAAAAAATAATAATAATTTAATGATTTTGTTTTTCTTGTGTGTAATTTAAAGCATTGTTTTTGATGTTTCTTGTTCCTTAAAATCAACCAAAAACATTATTTAAACAATTCTACTAAATAAAAAAAAAGTCTAAATTGGACTCAAAACTTGTTTTTTGTTTTTCTTAATTATTCTTAATTAAATTTTAAATTAGTCTCAACGATAATCAAAATAAATTCATTTTTAACAACTTGCTGTTGAATTTGCCTCATTTAGACTTTATTTTATACAAATACAAATACTTAATTAATTCTGTTTATGTCAGTGGTGACTTTTGTACCAGATGCCCTTCCTTATTTATTAATTAAGTTAAGTTATTGTTTCTTCCTAAAGATTTATGTGTTTGACTCTGTTCTTCTCTCTCCTACATTTTCTCTTTCTCTTGATTCTTTCTTTCTTTCTTCTCTCTTTTCTTCTGTTTATCTTTTCTCCCTCTCTTTTTTCTTCTCTCCTCCCTTTCCTCTTTCATTCTCTTTTTCTCTCTCCCCATTCTCTCTCTCTTCTTTCTCTCTCCCTCTTTTTTCCTCCTTTTCCTTCCTTCTTTCTCTCACCTCTCTTTCTCCCTTTTTCTTTTTTCTGTCTCTCCTTTTTTCTTTCTTCCCTCTCTTTTCTCTCTTTCTTCTCTCTCCTCTTGTTGAACTCTTTCTTGAGTGTTCTCTTTCCCTCCCTCCCCTTTCTCTCTCTCTCTCTTTTATTTCCTTCTCTTTTTTTATTTCTCTTTCTCCTTGCTTTTTTCTTTTCCCTTTTCTTTCTTCCCTCTCTCTTTTTCCTTCTCTGTTATCTTTCTCGTCTTTCTCTCTTTTTCTTTCTTCTCTCTCCTCCTCCCTTTTCTCTCTCTTTTCTTTTTCTTCTCTCTTCTCTTTTTCTTTTTTCTCTCTTTCCTTACTCTTTTCTTTTTCTTCCTTCCCTGTCTTCTCTCTTTTTCTCTTCTCTCTCTTTTCAAAATTTCAAAAAAGTCTAAATTTGACTCAAATTAAATTGACAATGTTTTTTCTTTTTTTGCTGCTAAAATAATAAAAACTGCATCAAAGAAAAAACAAAATGACAAAATTAAAAATAATTACTAAAATTTAAATCACATTTGACATTAATTCAAATCAACTTGATCATTTTAAACTTGTATATTGTCGTCTTTTCTTTCCTTTCGTTGCTAAAATAATTTTAAAAAATCCAATAACAAACAAACTCATATTTAAATTAAGACTCCAATTAATTCAAATTAATTTATTAAAATCATTTTGATCTTATTTATTAAATATTTTTCTTTTTGTTGATGAAAAGAATCGAAAAAAAAAAAAAACTTAAATTAAGCCTCAAATTTTGAACATATTCTTTGATTTTCTACCTTTCCTTTCTTCTTTCTTTCTTTCTTCTTTCCTTCTTTTTTCTTTCTTTCTTTCTTTCTTTCTTTCTTTCTTTCTTCTTTCCTTCTTTCTTTCTTTCCTTCTTTCTTTCTTTTTTCTTTCTTTCTTTTTTTTCTTTTTTCTTTCTTCCTTTTTTTCCTTTCTTTCTTTCTTTCTTTCTTTTTTTGTTTTTAAAATGAACCAAAAACTCTAAAAAATTAAGTTTTACATTTTCTCTAAATCGACCATTCAGAATTAATTTTAAGCAATTACAAAATGTATTGCTTTTTTGATTTTTGACCCAGATGCCCTTCCTTCCTTCTTGCCCCAGTAAAGTGTCTTGCTCACAGACACGAGGACTGAACCGGTAACTCTTTGGTTTCTGGGCAAAAACATTATTTCCAAATCGAGCTAAATCAATGAAAAGTGTTTATTTTTTCACACAAGGCCAAAACAAACCAAATATATTTCAGAATCTAGATTTTCAAAACCGTTTTATTTCTTTATTTTGATCCTTGAGCCTAAAACATTTTCTAAAATTTAAACGACGGAGAGAGAGAAAAAGAGAGAGAGAAGAACGAGAGAGTCCGAGGTTTTCACAAGGACGCGCCGGGCTTTTGTGCCGTTACAAAGCCCCAGTAATTAGGCGCTTTTTTCCCGTCGCCGCGGCGATAATTGTGAGGCAAATGTGTCCTTTTGTGCGACACCTGTTTGAGTGCGGCTAACGCTAACGGCTAACGGCGCTAATGCTAATGGCGCTAACGACGCTTCAGTTCAGAGTTTGAGTTACAAAGTTTGATCAAAATAAATATGTTTTTGAGTCTGTTATTCTCTCTCCTCCTCTCTTTCTTCCCTCTCTCTTTCTTCCCTCTCCCTTCTTTCCCTTTCTTCCCTCTCTCTTTCTTCCCTCTTCTTCTTCCTCTCTTCTTCCCTCTTTCTTTCTTCCCTCTCTTTCTTCCCTCTTCTTTCTTCCCTCTCTCTTTCTCCTCTTCTTTCTTCCCCTTCTTCCTCTTTCTTCCCTCTCTTTCTTCCCTCTTTCTTCTTCCCTCTCTTTCTTCCTCTTTCTTCCTCTCTCTTTCTTCCCTCTCTCTTTCTTCCCTCCTTTCTTCCCCTCCTTTCTTCCCTCTCCTTTCTTCCCTCCCTTTCTTCCTCTCTCTTTCTTCCCTCTCCCTTTCTCCCTCTCCTTTCTTCCCTCTCCCTTTCTTCCCTTCTTCCCTCTCTCTTTCTTCCCTCTCCTTTTTCCCTCTCCCTCTCCTCTTTCTCCCTCTCCTTTTTCTTCCCTTTCTTCCTCTCTCTTTCTTCCCTCTCCTTTCTTCCCTCTCATTTCTTCCCTCTCACTTTCTTCCCTCTCTCTTTCTTCCCTCTCTTTCTTCCCTCTCTCTTTCTTCCCTCTCACTTTCTTCCCTCTCTCTTTCTTCCCTCTCACTTTCTTCCCTTCTCCCTCTCCTTTCTTCCCTCTCCTTTCTCTCTCTCTTTCTTCCCTCTCCTTTCTTCCCTCTCTTTCTTCCTCTCCTTTCTTCCTTTTCCTCTCCTTTCTTCCCTCTCTCTTTCTTCCCTCTCCCTTTCCTTCCCTCTCTTTCTTCCCTCTCACTTTCTTCCCTTTCTTCTCCCTCTCCTTTCTTCCCTTTCTTCCCTCTCCTTTTCTTCCCTCTCCCTTTCTTCCTCCTTTCTTCCTCCTCTCTTTCTTCCCTCTCTTTCTTCCCTTTCTCCTCCTTTCTTCCCTCCTCTTTCTTCCCCTCCCTTTCTTCCTCTCTTTTTCCTCTTCTTTCTCTCCCTTTGTCCCTCTCTTTTCTTCCCTCCTCTCTTTCTTCCCTCTTCTCTTTCTTTCTCTCTCTTCTTTTCTCTCTCTTTCTTCTTTTTTCTCTTTTTTTCTTTCTTCCCTCTCTTTTATTTCTTCTATTTGTTTTCTCTCTCCTCTTTCTCGTCTTTTTTCTTTTGTCTTCATTCTCTCGCTCTCTTTCATTCTCTTTCTCTTTTTTCTTTCTTTCTTCTCTTCCTCCCTCGGTCTCTCTCTCTCTCTCTTTCTTCCCTCTCTTCTTTCTCTCTCTCTTTCTTTTTCTCTCCCTCTCTCCTCTTTTTCTTCTTTTTTCTCCTCTCTCTCGCTCTCTTTGCTCTCTCTCCTTTCTTCTTTTATTTCTCTTTTTTCTTTTTCTTCTATTGATTCTCTTCTCTCTCTTCCTCTTTCCTTCTTCCCCTCTCTACTCTTTCTCTCTCTCTGTTTTTCTCTTCCCCTCTCTCTTCTCTCTTTCTTATTATTAAACATTTTTAAATATTTGCCTCACCTTACAGATTTAAATCATAATTCTTGCTGCTTCGTTTGGGGTGGAGCTGCGTCTGTGTCGTTCCAGCTTTTCCTTCTCTCGTCTTTGTGAAGTCGTTTGTTTTTATTATTATTTATCCCACAGGAAATGTTTTTTTTATGAGTGTAAATTATTGCGGGTGAGAAGTGTTGCCGTGGTGATTCGTGAAAAAAAGTGTCAAAGTGAAAAATCTGTAAATGTGAAAGTTTTTTTTAAACGGTTTGTTTTTATGTGAGTGTGTCGATAAATCTGTCGTTTTCAAACAAAATCTGGTTAGTCTGGTCTTTTTGTGGAAAAAAGAAAGAGAGGAAAAAGAGAGATAGAAAGAAGAGAGGGAGGAGAGACAGAGAGAGAGAGAAAGAGAGGATAAAAGAGAGAAAGAAAGAGAGAGGGAGGAGAGAGAGAGGAAGAAAAAGAGGAGAGACAGAGAGGGAGAGAGGGAGGAGAGAGAGAATAAAAAGAAGAGAGAGAGACGAGAGAGAGAGAGAGGGGAGGGAGAGAGAGAAAGAGAGGATAAAAGAGAGAAAGGAGAAGAAGGGAGGGAGGAGAGAGAGAATAAAGAGAGAGAGGAGAGAGAGAGAGAGAGAGAGAGAAAGAGAGGGACAGAGAGAGAAGAGAAAGAGAGGAGATAAGAAAGAGAAGGAGAAGAGAAGAGAGGAGAGAGAAAGAGGAAGAGAGAGAAAGAGAATAAAGAGAGGAGAGAAAGAGAGAGGGAGAGAGGGAGGGGAGAGAAAGAGAAAAAGAGAGGAGAGAGAGAGAGAAAGAAGTATAGAGAGGGAGAGAAAGGGAGGAGAGAGTGAGAAAGAAAGAGAGAGAGAAAGAGAGGAGATGAGAAAGAG
>CM076407.1:20123659-20188232 GCA_038363315.1 Mugilogobius chulae
GGACGTAAGGGAGCTGGTTGCCATGGTAATGAGTTTATTTCTGTTTTTCCATCAGCCTAAACACTGCAATCACAATTTATGTTTTAAATCTCACAACTTTCTCTTATAAATCCTTTGTCACATAAATATCAACATGTATTCATTTTAGGTTGTAATTATGGTCAATTAACGACCTTTTTTGGAGCAACAAAGTTAAACTAGAGTGATCACCCCAAGCTCGGCCAATCAGAGCACAGCATTCTGCTCTTAAATTAATTAGAACTAAAGCTCGTTATTTTTACATTCAGACAGTATTCAGAGGGCTAATTTTTCACAAAGTTCTGCATTATCATACACTTTTTAATGGAAACCACAAAGTTTAGTAATTTACAGCTAAAAAAGTTAATTACTCCAACTTTAAGCTGCTGCTCACAGCTGATCGGAAGTGGCATCCTCTTACCGCAAAAAAAAAAAAAAAATATATATATATATATATATATATATATATTTTTTTTTTTTTAAATATGCTAATAAAAAAGTAACTATGCCCAGCACAAAACAGCACAAACAAAAAACAAATGATTCATTTATTTCTTTGCTGTTTTTGAGCGATATTTAACATTCTGGAGGCTGAGTGACGTCATCAGTAAAAAATAAAACTGCTCATATTTTTAAAACCACAACAGCACAAACAAAACTTTTAACTGCACAAACCAGCACAAACTTGCACGAACGACTGACAGTTTTTGGGTAGATGTGTGTTTAATGGAGCCAACTTCACAGAGGTAACAACAGCAGCAGCAGCAGCCCCAGGCGTCAGTCCTGCCGTAACTCTGGAAGAAAAAGCACTGGATTATTTGGTATTCATGTAGAAAAATGAATAGCTTGAGAGTTGTCCAAGCTCACAATGTATTATTTATTAACAGAAATATAATTGTGCATAATCCATAGACCAGAGAGTCCAGGTCCTATTGTTGCTGTGAGAGATCTCAGTCCATATTGTTCAAACGGAGGTTTCAGCTTCTTCAGTTCATTGTCCCTCAGCTCATATTACATGAGCTAAGGCTTTCTCAGTGTTCCATTCTGGGGTGTCCTCTCCCAGCCTGCTCCTTCCTCATCTCCCTAGTCCAGGGGTCTTCAACCTTTCACAGCAAAAGAGCCACATTTACCCTTTTCAAACCAAATCAAAGTTGGAAAGAGCCGCAACTGTATTAAAAAAAAGTGCACTGTGAATCTTTCTGGAGGTGAAAACTACAGAATTCAGTCGAATAAGTTGGGACATTCTGAATGGGGATAAATACATTTCATGCCAAAATATGAAACATTTCAGCTAAAGGAACCACTTTTCTATGGAAACAAACATGAGCGGACCTTCCTCCAGACCAAATAACAGACCTTTTTGTGGCCTCTTCAAAGTAAAAACACAGATTTTTAATGATTGTGTTGCAAAGACATCTAAATCACAAAAACATGCTTTTATGCAAGTTAACAAAATTATTTTAAATGCAAGACTAATCAGTTTGTTTCGTTTAGTACTTTTCTGTAATGCTACTGTGTGTGTTTTTGAGAGAGAATTCAATTATGGCTGCAAATACATTTAGAAATGATTAAATAACCACTCTACGTACACTAACAACTTCTAATTTAAAATAAACACATACTGCGAATAAAAAAGAATAGACTAGTAAAGAATGGTCTTGAACTTTCAAGTCAAGTTCCACAATTTCAGTCAAACCTCAACGAGCCACACTGATGTCTTTAAAGAGCTGCATGTGGCTCTTGAGCCGCAGGTTGCAGACCCCTGCCCTAGTCTCTGTCCTTGCTCCGTGGTCTGCCCAAGTGGTCTCCCCCTTGCCCTGTCTGCAGTGTTAAGCAATGTTTCAGTTGCCTGACCAGTCCTTCCCTCCTACATTCTGTTACATTCTGTTAGAATGCAGAAGGGTCAGAAACCGTAGCCTCAGCCAATCATTTACTCGTCCAATGTTAGGACGATCCAATCAAGCACGGTGATTCTGACACATGACACGAAAAAATCGGAAGTTGCTTTGCAAGTCCCATTTCAAAACATTCAAGAAGGCGAACGTAGCTGATCGGCTCGTGCTTCGGTTTTGAACAATGAATGTATCAATTCCTTAAAACCTCAGCAGCAAACCGTGTTGAGGCTTCAGACTGAAAAAATCCTCGCTCTACATGTTTACGAAAACATCGTGTCGCTGTTTTGGTGGAATTTCCGGGTTTTCTGTAATTGGTTGACTCAGCGCTCGGAAAGGCCGCCCACGAAATTGAACCTCGGCGCTCTGCTCCCAGACCCTCACGGTTTGTCTGTCAAAGCGTGTAGGGACTGGCTGGTCAGGCAATTGTTTCAGTAGTGACACAAAAGGTTAGTTAACATGTTACCCGACAGAGAGATTCAATCATTCAAGACAAAGGCTCTCACTCTGGAGGTGTGAGAAACATCAACATTTACTGTTTTCACATCGGCGGCCCACTGTCTCTGGGTTTCTCTTGTGACTTCACAGACATCAAAGGGCAGAGTAACAAAAAGATGGAATCAGTGCACTGCAGGAACACGAAGAACACTGTGAGGTCGTGGGCGGGCCATGATGGATGCCAGGTATGTAGAACAAACAGCAACAGAAAGACAATTGTGTGTATTTACAGTATTATAATAAACCAGTTACATGTGGTCAGCCCTGTGGCTCGGTGTTCCAGAAGGATATAAATATGAAGCATTAAAGTTCTTATAAAACAGATCGAACTGTGATGAATCCTGATGAATTCTGCTGCAGAGTGGTGTTTTTGAGTCCAGAGTCGTTGAGTAAAACGTGCTTTTGTCTGTGGGCGTTTGGACTTTCACATCACACTCGACTGTAGAGTCGCAGAGGCACAGGTCAGAGCTGAAATCACCGCTAAACGAAGGCAAAACGAGGGACGAGCGGAGGGAGAGAGAAGCACAATCATGTCGTTTTAACCTCACAGCAACACCCTCGATGCAAGCTCACAAATGTGGGACAAAACAGACTCAAATCACCGCTAAACGAAAGCACAATCACGTCGTTTTAACTTCAACGTAAAAGCATCACAAAGGCACGACGCAAACTCACAAATGTGGGACAAAACAGACCAAAAACAGACTCAAAACAGGCTCAAATCAGACCAAAAATAGGCTAAAATCAGAGCTGAAATCACCGCTTAACCAAAGCAAAACGAGGGATGAGCGGAGGGAGAGAGAAGCACAATCATGTCGTTTTAACCTCAACGCAAAACCCTCGATGCAAACTCACAAATGTGGGACAAAACAGAATCGAAATCAGACCAAAAACAGGCTAAAATCAGAGCTGAAATCACCACTAAACGAAGGCAAAACGAGGGACGAGCGGAGGGAGAGAGAAGCACAATCATGTCGTTTTAACCTCAACGCAACACCATCAACGTAAAGTCACAAATGTGGGACAAAACAGACCAAAATCAGACCAAAAACAACCTAAAATCAGACCAAAAACAGGCTAAAATCAGAGCTGAAATCACTGCTAAACGAAGGCAAAACGAGGGATGAGCGGAGGGAGAGAGAAGCATAATCACGTCGTTTTAACCTCAACGCAAAAGCATTGACGGAAACTCACAAATGTGGGACAAAACAGAATCAAAAACAGACTCAAAACAGGCTAAAATCAGACCAAAAACAGGTTAAAATCAGAGCTGAAATCACCGCTAAACGAAGGCAAAACGAGGGAAGAGCGGAGGGAGAGAGAAGCACAATCATGTTGTTTTAACCTCACAGCAAAACCATCGACGCAAAGTCACAAATGTGGGACAAAACAGACCAAAAAGACCAAAAACAGACTGAAATCAGAGCTGAAATCAACGCTAAACGAAAACAAAACGAGGGAAGAGTGGAGGGAGAGAGAAGCACAATCACGTCGTTTTAACCTCAACGTAAAAGCATCACAAAGGCACGACGCAAACTCACAAATGTGGGACAAAACAGACCAAAAACAGACTCAAAACAGGCTAAAATCAGACCAAAAACAGGCTAAAATCAGACCAAAAACGGGCTAAAATCAGAGCTGAAATCACTGCTAAACGAAAGCAAAATGAGGGATGAGCAGAGGGAGAGAGATGCACAATCATGTCATTTTAACCTCACAGTAAAACCATCGACGCAAACTCGCAAATGTGGGACAAAATAGACGAAAAACAGACTCAAAACAGGTTAAAATCAGACCAAAAACAGGTTAAAATCAGAGCTGAAATCACCGCTAAACGAAAGCAAAACGAGGGAGAAGCGGAGGGAGAGAGAAGCATAATCATGTCATTTTAACCTCAACGCAAAAACAGACAATTCTTAGAAAAAATGATAAACAGTGTTGGGTTTAACTTAGATACTGTGAAATATTCTTAGTTGCTTTTGAGTAAAAAAAAAATCTGCAAAAGTGACTTGTTGTGTGAGAAAAAACGACTCAGAGACACAGACCAGCAGCTGGAACAGAATCATTTTAATAATGATATGACTGAATTTGAGCCTATTTAAACAACTCAATTCATGTTTGTTTTTGCTTGAATCCCAATAATAAAATTATAAATCCCATTTTTATTTGATGTTTGCAATATCACACACAAAGTAATCCTAAAAGTAATACTGTAAATGCATCTTTAAAGAGTAATAAGTAATGAATAACTAATTTAGGTGGGAGTAAGTCACAAGTCAGCGAGTCATCAGGGTCAAGTCAGTCAAGTCAAGTCATCTGCTTGGCATCAAGTCATTACATTTTTTTAAAGACAAATTTTAATGGCTACTCAAGTAAACAGCTTTGGTGCATTTTAAAATAAAACTTTTTGCATTTAACTACAAAGTCAACTACACAATTTTGTAAAAACAGAAAGTTAAAAGCATACATTGGGACATTCTGGATGAGGATAAATAATCTTTGCAGTGAAAATATAGCTAAAGCTGTGCTTCTTTTTTTGTTTGTTTGCCATGCCACCCTTGGGATGAAAAAAAAAATCTATTGACCTGTAATAAATAAAGTAAAATAAATAATTCATTCATTCATTCATTTTCTACCGCTTAATCCCGTTAGGGGTCGCGGGTGACTGAAGCCTATCCCAGTAACTTTGGGCCTTAGGCGGGGGAACACCCTGGACAGTGGCCAACTCGTCGCAGGGTTAGACAGACAAACATTCACTCTCTCATTCACTCACTAAGGGAAATTTACAGTGATGCCCAATGAACCTAAACATACATGTTTTTGGAGGAAACCGGAGAAAAACCCACGGTGACACGGGGAGAACATGCAAACTCCACCCAGAGAGATCGTGAGATGTTGATATGGTCCGACCCGGGAGTCGAACCCACGACCTCCTTATTGGGAAGCCAGAGCTCTAACCACTCTGCTACTGTGCACCCCAAAATTAAATAAATAAAATAAATAAATTTGCAAAAGCACAAAAATGGCTGTGATATTTTGGCTTAGATAATAAATTTAGAACCAAATGATACATTTAAAAATGTCTCTTTTGTAGTTCAATAAATAAACTATGAAGCCAATTACATAATAATATTACCAGAGTTCATCTCTTTTTCAATCCCCAACACTGCTTATAAAACCTTCACTAAACACTGAATGTCTGGTAAATAAATACCCCTGTCAACACTACAAACTAGCAGCCCCTTGTGTTTAATTGTATGCTCTGTAATTATGTGTAGAATGTATTATTGATTTGTATTTAACCTTGCGCAACTTTGTCTTGTTAATGCTTTTAGCGGCCTTTGCGCACCAGCGGCCTTTTGGTCATTTTTTCTCATGTTTTGTCACGTTTTATGAAATAAACTAATCTTTTCGAATTTGCAATGAACCAACCAAAGTACACTGATAATGTAATTGTATGAACCATTTACACACGTCCAGAAGCAGGACAAAATGGAAAAATGTGGGAACAATCAACTGGATCCAGACTAGAAAGATGGAAAAAGGCTTTAACTTTATAATTAATAATTTTTAATTTTTTTAATTTATTTTTTTTTAATAGGTTAATGTTGCAGCTTGGAGCATGTTTCAAAAGCTTCATTTACAGTAGGCCTAGTTGAGTTTTTTTTTTTTTTTTAATGCCTTGTCTGAGTCACTTCCTGTTCCGCAGTGTCACATGACTTCTCTCCACCACCGCTCGCCTCCTCCGCTGCTGCTGCTGTTTCTCCTTCTCCTGCTTCACGGGTCTCCTGCGTCTCTCCAGCGGCTCTTCGGCTCGTTTCTCCGCGGATCATGGCCACTCTCGTCGCGAACCGAGGCATGGACAGTTTGTCTGCGGCGGCCCGGACCCACACTCAGGCTGTGACCCGAAACTACATCTCCCAACCCCGGCTGAGTGAGTCCGCGCTCCCGCTGCACCTTCTGCACCTCCACGGGCTCGGGCCAAGCGCACAGGCCCGGATCTGACACTAAACACAACACAGACACGCTCATTTAACGTGTTTCATACAAAAAACATCATATTTTATATTGCACCAGCTTGGAGACGTCTAAAATGTGCAAAAATATCAAAAATAGACGCACATTTGACTTGAAAACACGACATAAATCCTTCGTTTTGCGTTTACTATTTGTTTACTAACCGTCCATGTTTACTTTGTCAACTTAAGCTCATCATCTTGTTCTTTATGTTTTGGACAAGTCTCGTTAAATGTCACAACACGACTTAAAAATATTCTATTTTTTCTGTTTTCTGCAGCCAAATCCTGCAGAAAAAAAACGAACAAACGCGTTTTAAAACGTCAAATTAAAAACTTTCTGTCAATAAAAGGCACTCAGTTTAAAGCAAGAATAATATACATAGACATACACTGTTAAAATCAATCATAAATCCCACATATATCATAATTTACGTGGCTAAAACCCGCTGTCAAAAAAATCAAAGCTGTCAAGCCGAGCTAGCATGCTAAAGCTAAAGCTAGCAGCTGCTAAACGGACAGGTCATTGGAAAAACGCGTATTTTTGCGTCATAAAATAAAAATAAATCTACTCAATCGTGTTTTATCGTTTGTTTGGAATGTTTGAGATGTGTCTGAAACGAAAAACTTAATTAGTTTAACGAGCTGGAGTTGAAAATGTGTTGTTTTGGAGCTAGCATCTGTTAGCCTAACTGTCAGCTGACCGAATGAATGAGGAACTGCGCTGATTCTGGAGCTTTTGTCACTTTTATTTGACTTTTTAGAGTGGTTACACATTATTAACACGCATTTGAAGTGTTGTGTTTAGGCATATTAAAGCCTGTTGTGGATTTATTGTCGTTAACAGCGATGTCGTGGCTGTTTTTCGTCTGGATTATCCCGTTAGCCTGTTAGCCTGTTAGCACTAGCCCGTTCTGACAGATGGTGTGTCAGGTGACTGATCACATGAGCCTCACGAGTCACGAGGAGCTGATCTGTCCGGGAAACTCTGGAGATTCTGCACCAAAGTGACGTTTTTCCAAAGTAACAGAGTCTGGACACGTTTAGTTTAGTAAATTAAAGGTAAAAGTGTGAAATAACTGGTCAAAACAACAGATTAAGTCATTTTAATGCATCTTATTTTTGTTTTCTCTCTTCGAGCTAAATAAAAATGACAGAATTTGTTATTAGAAACGTTTGTATGTCACCTGTTTTCTCTTCATTTTACTAATGTAGGACTGGCTGTCGTCTTAAATGTTTTATTTGGAGTCAAAAAGCTGCCTGTGCCACTGGGCAAAGTTACAGGTCGGCTCTGAGGAATGGCGAGCTGTAAGAATGCTTTTTAAATCTTTATAAGGCCTTTTTTGAGCAATAAAAACACTGACAAAATTAGGGATGGGCCGATATGAAATTTTGAAGCCGATACCGATAACCGATAATTAGCCCTCTGCTCTGGCCGATAACCGATAACTGCCGATACCGATATGTATATTTTAAAGCTGGTCTAAGTGACATTTTGGCTTTGTTAAATGTCTTTGTTAGTTTGTGTGATGGTTACAAATGTATTTTCTTCACATTTTAAGCAAACATCTGCTCTCTGCTGCCTCCTGCTGGAAAACCTACACTTATAATTTAACAGCTCTTCTTAGAAACACTGACACTTTTATTTGTACATTTGATAGTGTGAAATATTTGAATGTACTTTTCTTTGCCTTGTTTGAAAAAAATAATAAACTGATTAAAAAAAAATTACATAAGGAAAAAAGTTCAGTTGTAGATCTGATGCTGGTATTTACCAAGAGTATCTGGCTGCAGACCTGCATGAGGAGTCCCCTGCCTCGCAGACCTGCACCAGGAGTCCCCTCGTCACGTGACCTGTACCAGGAGGGCCCTCATTACGTGACTTGTATCCAGGCTTACTTTTTATCAATCAAGTTCCACTTTTTATGCACTATTTTTTTTTCACGAGTGTCTCCATCAGGAGGCACCTCTAACGAGAGGAAGTAAAGCAAAACAAACCTCATTTGAGATGTTTGAGATTGCAGCCAGACAAGACTTTTTCACTTTTGCATCGATCAAGTATCAGTTTAGATGAGAACCGACAACTTTCACAGCTGGAAATAAAAGTAATAAACTGATCTGTAAAAATCAATATCAACACAAAGTTTTTATTTTCACAACAAAACAACTTTTGTCCGGAGGGACGGTCATTAAGTTTAAGAGAATGGGTATGAGCAGTATGGTTTTACACACGTCCTGAGCGGGTGTCGAACCCGGGTCTCCCACACGGCGGTCGACCGACAAACGCATTGAGCTAAAGACAATACTCGCCCAAACACAGTTTGTCTGTTGGTTCTTATACTGAGAGAGTGAGTTTATCCCCCAATTATCACACTTCTCCTTTCTGGTACCTCGTGTGGGTTTATCGGTTACACAGGTAAGGTCAGGAACAGAGTTGGGGTAATGGGTAAGTTTAGGAAAAAGGTTTGGGTAAAGGTTAAGATAAAAAAATATATAATAATAACCGTTTACGCCTGGTTAGCAACAGTAATAAATTCTGTCCCTCCGGCGCATATCGTCTACTACTCGCGTTTGTGATTTAACACCGTTAACAAACGGCGACAATGAATATCGGGGCTCCTCTTAGTTTTCTTCAACATTATGCAGGACGCAAATAATGTTTTAAGTGCATAGCGCCACATACTGTCCTGTGGCATATCTACATAATATGGGCGAACATCCGGGCCTTAGGGCCCTCCTGGTACAGGTCACGTGACGAGGGGACTCCTGGTGCAGGTCTGCGAGGCAGGGGACTCCTCATACAGGTCTGCAGCCAGATGCCTCTCGTATTTACAGAAGAGAACTGTAGGGGGCGCTCTACTGCTGAAGTTGCTTGGTTCTGCTTTAAAATCCACAGCACAGATCAAAAACTTACAAACAAATATAATTATCTGAGATAAAAAAACATTTTGTGGATTTATTATGTAAATATAAAGACAGATTTTAGGTTAATTGTTTGTTTATATGTACTTTGTATTCTTTAGTCTGTTCAAAATTGCAAATATGAAGCTTTTAGGTCAAATTGAGGCTGGTATGTGCACACAGAGACTGGAACCTCCCCTAAAAATAATCGGCGCCAAATATCGGCTGTCTTTTCAATATCGGGCTGATACCGATATTACAACTTTACTGTGGATATCGGCCAATACCGATATCAATACCGATATATCGCCCATCCCTAGACAAAATAAATGAAAGATAATTGTGTTAATGCCCTAGTGTGAATAGCCTGGGCGACATAAAATAGACCAAACGTGTATAAGATCATGTTTTTTTCACATCTCGACACATGATATACGTATATCTAATTACATTTTGTATGTAAAATGATGTTTGTCTAAACCTATAGCTGCTGTTTAGAAAGCAGAAAAGATGTTTAAAACTAAATGAAACATAATTCTATAAAGCATGTTTATATTCGACTGAAATAGAAATGTTAACTCTCTTTGTCTCTTTTCTCTGTGACTGCAGCTGCCTTTCAACAGTTTTATGAGCTCTTTTTACCCAAAATGACATCATCTTGATATTTACAATACTGTATGGGCAAACACACATCTTTTCAAGTAAATATCTTGATATAAAATATATGGATTCATTGCTCAGCCCTAGTGTTTAACATTCTAAGAAAAACAATAACCTTTATAAAGACACCAGAAAAGTCTCACAGTGAAGCTTTAAAGTAATCATTGATTAATAAGAATGACTGGATTTTGATCTTGAATAGTTAACCTCCAGACGTGTTTACAGAAAATAAAGAAACTCAAACAGTGTTAACAGAATCATTATTATGTTTCACTGTAGGTTTTACAAACGTTTGCACAGGTCTTACATTTTAATTAAGATGATCTGTTTCACACTGCTGCAGCTTTTTCTGTGGATTATTCTCAAGAATAAAACACATCTGATGTGTTTGTGGTGTTTTAGTTTAGTTATTTCTTCAGTCAAACAAAATTAAATATGTTTTACTACAATACATTTTACTTTGAAATGACCGAAAGGGTTTAGGCTGAAGTGAAGCCAAAAACACTGTTTATACAGATTTAACGGAAAAAAATACGGATGCCAAATGTTTATTCATTCATTTTCTATCACTTAATCCCGTCAAGGGTCGTGGGTGACTGGAGCCTATCCCAGTGACTTTGGGCCTTAGGCGGGGAAACACCCTGGACACAGTGGACAACTCATCACAGAGTTAGACAGACAAACATTCACTCTCTCAGTCACTCACAGGAGAAGTGATGCCCACTGAACCTAAACGTTAAAGATGGAAAATCGAAATCGAATCGAAAGGCCAGAATCGATTTGTTTTGCTCCTGCAGCCACTGACTTACACACTCTGTAGTTTAATATAAATAATAATAATACAATAATAGTCACAATGTTTGAAGAAACAAAGTGTGAACTTGTGCCAGAGCTGACTGAAGTGGGTTATTATGTTGCATTAACGACTCTAAATATGAACACTAACAGGTCTATTTTGCCCTTTTGTCTTAGCCGGTCTTAGCCTTGGTCTTAATTATTCCTCTGTTGGCCACTAGGGGCTCTCTCCAGGCGCCATACACTGTCAGTGTAGAAGGTGTGGCTTCAGCCAGATGTGGGGGTGCAATTTCCTTCAGTGAACCTTACGTAAAAGAAAAGACACATTTTTAGACAAAGTTCTTAAAGTCTAACATGTAAATAGACTTTCACCAAATAGATTTCTATTATTACACTTTTTTCCCAAATTGAAGCTGCTGCTACAGTAACTTTTGCCTGTGATCCTAATGCAGCTGCTCACTTGTCACAGACGTGACACATCTCAGGTTCACTGAAGGAAACTGCTCTCTCACATCTGGCTGAAGCTGCACCTTCTACACTGACAGAGTATAGCACCTGGAGAGAGCCACTAGTGGCCAACAGAGGAATAATTAAGACCAAGGCTAAGACAAAGGGCAAAATAGACCTGCTAATCTGACTGTTTGCTGATCCAAATGTTGATAAAAATACAAGTTCGGACTCACAAATAACAGCAACTATGTTTTAAACATAATTATGGTAAAAAAAAAAAAGTTTATATTGATTAACAAACAAAATCGAAAACTGAATTGAATCTCGATTTAAGTGAATCGTCCCATACATGTTTTTGGAGGTGGGAGGAACCCGGAGAGAACCCACAGTGACACGGGGAGAACATGCAAACTTCACCCAGACAGATCAGGAGATGTTGATATGGTCGGGAGTCCAACCCATGAAGCACAAGCTCTAACCACTCTGCCACCGTGCACTCCACCAAATATATAGTGTTTTTTTTTTTTGTTTTTTTGTTTTCTTTTTTTTACAGTCAAGAAGCCACAAAATAAGAGACACAAAAGCAAACATCCACCTGCTAAGACGCTTGGGATTTAAGATTGCTAGTAATTTTCAAGTAATTATTTATACATTTCCATTTCTTAACTTTACAGGACGGTCAAAAGTAACGTCTAGAGCTGTAGTTCTTTAGTCGTTTAGTCGGTCGATGGAGTCTTGGTCGACCAAAATGTTATTAGTCGACTCTTTTATTTAGATTATAAAGACTTTGTATTCAACAACAACAACAGAATCATTGGTCTGAACTGACTTTTTTATATAAACACTGTTTCCTCTTTATTTTCTGTTTTAACTAGAGTTTTTGCATGAACTACAGAATATTATGAGTCTTTTTGAGCAAGGTTCTTTGCAGAGTTGTCACAAACATGATTTTGGTACTAAGGAATAAACTTGATTCTTGATACCACTATGAGAATAATGAGAATTTCCTTTCAAGAAAGTCACATTTTTATAAAATGGACTGACACTTTCAACACAAAATGCAAGAATGTGATCAAACAATTTCGATGAATCGGTCGATGGGACATGTTTTAGTCGATTAATCGGTCGATGGGACATGTTTTTAGTCGATTAATCGGTCGATGGGTCATGTTTTAGTCGATTAATCGGTCGATGGGACATGTTTTAGTCGATTAATCGGTCGATGGGACATGTTTTTAGTCATTTAATCGGTCGATGGGACATGTTTTTAGTCGATTAATCGGTCGATGGACATGTTTTAGTCGATTAATCGGTCGATGGGACATGTTTTAGTCGATTAATCGGTCGATGGGACATGTTTTAGTCGATTAATCGGTCGATGGGACATGTTTAGTCGATTAATCGGTCGATGGGTCATGTTTTAGTCGATTAATCGGTCGATGGGACATGTTTTAGTCGATTAATCGGTCGATGGGACATGTTTTTAGTCGATTAATCGGTCGATGGGACATGTTTTTAGTCGATTAATCGGTCGATGGGACATGTTTTTAGTCGATTAATCGGTCGATGGGACATGTTTTTAGTCGACCAAGAATTTCTTTGGTCGACTACAGCCCTAGTAACGTCTGTCTGTGTTCAATAATATACTGTTTGTGCTGTTTGTAATTGTTTATAACTGGCTATTGCATTCATTTAAATGCCGGTGTGATTTGACCTACTTCCATTACCGTCCTGTAAAACACTGCACGACAAACAAACCTTCGTCAGAGTCATTGAGCTCATTTCTACCTCTTCAGTTCTGTCGGAGAGGATATCGACTCCAGACGCTCTGATGGAATTACGTCCTTCTTCTAAAGCCGGCGTCGTGTTTTGTCCTCGAAGTGATAAAGTCGCTTTCATCCTTTTAAAAACTCCCCGGTGTTTTGTGCAGAATCTAAGCCTTCAAGGTCCAAACACTTTCTTAAAATAAAGCGCTTTAATTCTGCCAAAGTGCCAATCATTTCACCTGCAGATCATCTCTTTAGTCTTTTAATGTTTCTGCTGCTTCTTCTCAGTTAATCAGTTAATCACCACTAATAGATTATTGAATTATTCGTCAATAAAAGCTGGGAAATGTATTGAGTTTTATTTTGAATGTGGCTTTAAAGCTATGGAGTGCATTGTTTATAGAGACAAATGCTGCAAAAATAAGTATGAAAGAGGACGGTGCAATTCTTCATTCATCCATTAGTGATCCAGAAAGGCCTCAAAGTTCTTTTATTGGTCAAATTAGTGAAGTGAAGGATTGATCAGTTGTGATTAACAACAGCCTCCTGTGACAGATTTCTCAGCAGCTTCAGAGCCTCTGTGTGGGGCCACTGTTAAAACCTCCTGTGTCACACTAGTTTTTTGGACAAATTAATCCAAATTTGTAGGGCTGAAAAAACATGTCCCATCGACCGATTAATCGACTAAAAAGGAGGCGTGGCAAAGGCTATGAAGCTAAAAGTGGAGTTGTCCAAAATATTACAAATCAAACTAAAACTGGTGTCGAAACAGAACAAATACAAAGAACATTAACAGGACAAAAATTTGAACAAAATTCAATATTTTCTGCAAAGAAAAACAAACAAAAAAAATCACATTTTCTGAGTTTTAAAAGAATCTTAAGTTTGATCAAAACTGGTTTGAAACTAGAATGTTTGATCATATTGGATTTTGTATTGCTGGGTTTCATAGTCTAGAATTCTTGTCAGTTAAAAGCCAGATTGGGGGCAAGAGCCAGTTTTTCCTATTAATAACATTGGACTTATATATATAGATATTTCAAAAATGATTTAATAAATTTAAAAAGTGATGATTTTTGTGGTGACTAGACCCTATAAACTTTTGAATTGCAAAAATAAACAGCGTTTAAACAAACTTTATTTTACCTGCCCCCAGTCTGATTGAAATAACATTGGACTGTAGAATGTTGTGATGTCATCTGAAACCCAGCAATTGAAAATGTCTGTTCATTAAATAAAAATCTGACTTCCTGGAAAGGGCATTCTAATTCTCATTGTGGCGTCGAGAATCAAGTTTATTCCTTTGTATCAAATAGGGATGGGACGACATACGATATTATCGCAAATCGCGATAATTAAGGGTTGCAATTAAATAATCGTGGCGTTTTTTCATAATCGTGATAATCGTAATCGCAATTAATTGCAATTAAAGCAGCAGGCGCGCGCTTGTGGCTTCATTAGAGCAGTGTTTCCCAACCAGGGGTACGTGGACCCCAGGGGGTACGCGGCCATTTGCCAGGGGGTCCTTGGGATGATAGCAGATTTAAAAGAAAGGTAGAAATGCAAGTTTTGTAATGTGAAAAGTGTTATTTGCAGCACATATGACTGTTAAGAGGCAACAGTTTGACTTGAAATACATTAAAACAATAAAATGCAAAGGTTATACATGAAAATATATGAGTAATGATAAAATACCCCTAAAAATGCATGACATGTGCCAGGGAACACGAGTGTGCCTTGAGTTGCTGCCAAGTGTGCCTTGAAAAATGTGCCAGTTGTCAATATTTAATCTATAAAATAAGGGTAATCAGCGTTAATATTGTGATTTACAATTTGGAAGTTATTTACAGCAAGAAAAAAAGCAAAACCAATCACCATTAATGCATTTAAAGAATAATTTAAAGATGATTTTGTGTTCCAAAACAGCTTCATTTGGCCATATTTCAATAGGTGGTGTGCAGCAGAAAAAAAATTAAGCAAAGAAGTGTGCCGTGACTCAAAAAAAGTTGGGAAAGACTGACATATGGGGGTACTCCTTGTGTGAGATCATGATTAGGGGGTACTCAAGACGAAAAAGGTTGGGAACCACTGCATTAGAGAATCTAAAACCTGGTGCTGTGAACTCAGTAAAAGCTGTTTTATGGTTAAACAAAGTCAAAGTAGTAGATTTCTGCTCAACATTGTAAACATTTGTTCACTTTGAATCATTATTGATTGTACTTAGACCAAAATACATAGTTCAAACACATACATATTGTGCACTAGAAAATACTTCAGTGATTTTGAATCTGTGCACTTTTACGTTTAGTAAATTATCATGATAATATCGTTAATCGTGATTATTTTGGTCACAATAATCGTGAGTGCAAATTTTAATATCGTCCCATGCCTAGTATCAAAATTGGGTTGGAAATTTTTGTTTTTTGACAACACTGCAAGAAACCTTCTCAAAAATACTATATAAAAGTCAGTTCAGACCAATGATTCTGTTACTGTAGAAGACAAATTCCTTATAATCAAAAAATAAAAAATTAGTCTACTAATAAAAAAGTGAATATTCTTCTCTTTTACACAGTTCTTGTCTTGTTTTCTTCACATAACTGTACATTGTGTTTGTTCTGGTTATAATCCCTGTGTCTCTGCTGTCGGACCCGGAGCAGAGTTCAGATTACCCCGACGTGAGCCTCCGTAAACATCCATATGAAAGCTGTGCGTCCTGCGCCCGAAACCGACGCGCCTCCTCGTGAAAAAAGCATTAGCCGTGTTAGCGTCACGCGCCATTGTTCCGACACATCTTCCAGTTAGTGTCACGAAGCCAACGCGCGTCTGAAAACCTTTTAACAAGCGCGCACAAATGACTTAATGGAGCGCAGAGGAGAGGAGCGCGTTTTTGCATGAGTCTTAGCATGAGCGCGCGGAGAAAAGGCCAGAGAGGATCCTTAATGCGCACAAAGGAGAGCCGATGATTACAGGAGACGCGCAGGCTTTTAGAAACGCCGTGTGAAGATGATTAGAACATGTAACGTGCGCCGCTACGCCTCGGTTTTCTCTGCGTCCTGCTATTTCATCTGATCAGACCAGAAGAAAGGAAACACGTGTGGAGAAATGATTAATATCACAACTACTGCTGCTGCTTTGGAAATATGTAAAAGTAGAACATGACGTGGAACAATAAGTCAAGACAAAGGTCCATAGGTTCTTAAACACAAAATAATCATAAGAACAAAAGAATAGTGACGATTATAGAAGCAAATGAACTCTTTTTATAGATGGACGAGTGTTTTAATGATCTGTATCTGCAAATATCTGTATTTTAAAAGCAAAAATGACTGTTTTTGTCTTGTGAAAATGACCTGACAGTGCAGCCGATCCCTCAAATATGTGACGACTAAAGGCATTTTAAATTCGGGCTGCGCCATTAATCAGAAAATCGAGAGATCGAGATCAAATCGAACCCAATCATCAATTATGTGATGGTGAGTTTTCGAAAACCAATCTCTTGTCAATAAAAATGTGTGGTTTGGAGCAAAAGTCAAACTTTGAGGCAGAATATTGATATAGTTTCATAAAAATCTAAAGAAAATGAGACATATTAAAAGTTTTTGTTTATGTTGATTAGTAACATTTTTCGTTTGGTTTTGAAAAGGTTAAACAAAATCTAATCGAAAATCGAGATCGATCAATATGAGAAAACTACTTTAAATGCTTTGAAATGTGCGCTTCTGAACGGCTTCCTGATGCGCAGTGCTTTTGTTTTTGCGTGACTGAAAGTTTACGTACTAAGAACAAAACTTCTACTAACCTCAGAGAGGTTACATTTTTCAGATCAGATTTGGAATTTCTGTGACAAGTTGTCTTTTTATGAACTTAAACTTGGAAAGTGACGTTTATTAAGACTTTTTTTTTTTTTTTTTGAGCTGGTCTTCTATCAGTCAAACCCTGGTCCTAGTCCTGATCTTGATTTCGACTTGTTCTCCTCTTAGTCAAACCTTTCGCTCTGACTTCTCAGTCTCAATCAGACCTTGTCGAAGGCGTGCTTTCGCAGATGTTTGGGCCTTTGTCTTAAACCCTCATCCTGCCCTGGTCGTCCCTTGGTCTTTCAGTGGTCCTGCCTTGGACTTATCTTGATCCTGTCTGGTTCTGGCCATGATTCCAGTCCTGATCTTGGTCTCCTCTCAATCAAACCCTGACGAAGATGTGTTTTTTGCAGATGTTTGGGCCTTTGTCATCGTGTCAAACCCTGGTCCTGCCCTGGTTCTGGCTCTGGCCCTGATCCTCACTCTGTCAAACCATGTCAGATGGTTTTGCAGATGTTTGGGCCTCTTTGTCGCCGTGTCAAACCCTGGTCCTGCCCGTGGTCCTGTCCTGGTCCTATCCGAGTACTGGTTTTAGCCCCGATCTCGATCTCCTCTCAATCAAACCTTCTCAGAGGCGTGTCTTCGCCGATGTTTGGGCCTTTGTCATTGTTTCAAACCTTGATCCTGCCCTGGTCCTGTCTTGGTCTTGTCCTTGTTCTGCTCTAGTCCTGCCTTGGTCTGCCTTGGTCATGTTCTGGTCTTGTCCAAGTCCTGTCCTAGTTCTGGTTCTGGCCCCAATCAACCAAACCTTGTCGAAGTGTTTTCGTCGATGTTTGGGCCTTTGTCATTGTGTCAAACCTTGATCCTCCCTGGTCCTGCCTTGGTTTTGTCCTGATCCTGCCTTGGTCCTTTCCCTGGTTCTGGCCCTTATCCCGGTCCCGATCTCGGTCTCCTCTCAGTCTAACCTTATCGAGGCGTGTTTCTGCAGATGTTTGGGCCTTTGTCACCGTGTCAGACCCATGTTCCAGCCCTGATCCCGGTCCTGGTCCCGGTCCTGATCCCCGTCTCCTCTCAGTCTCAGTCAAACCCTGTCGGAGGCGTGTTTCTGCAGATGTTTGGGCCTTTGTCACCGTGTCAGCCTCACAAAAGCCATTAGCCTGAAGCGCGCTCTTTTGTTTTAGCGCGCTTCTGTCACGGCGCGTGTGAAAAGCCACCGAGTCCCTTTGTGCGGCGCTAATTAACCGCCATAATGTGGTCCTGATAAACAAACGGCGTCTGTCAGCGCTCACTGTTTTAATTAAGCGTTTGAGAGCTGTCAGTGCGGGGCGAGCGAGGCGGTGTGGAGAGGGAGGGAGAGGCTGCAGAGGCGGAGGCAGCGCGCTCACACCTGCACCACCAGCACGAGTTTGTCTGTCAGTCACACAGACATCTGCAGAACGAAGCTTTTAGAGGTTTAAGGGCAAAGTTCAATGATATTAATATGAAAAACTGGCTCCGCCCACTGTCTGGACTTATAACTGTGATGTCACAATATAAAACTTTAGAAACGCGATGATTGTGAAAGAAAAAATCACAATTATCGACAGTAAAGTAGCTAAACTGCACCAAGCTTTTTCTACCTGTCTGTTTAGACTTGAGATTCTCTGTTTTTAATGTAAAAATACCAAACGCAACTCTGTACCAGCGCTTTTATAAACTAATACAGACAAATCTTAGTTTTGATTGTCCAAGTGTAACTTTAATGACTTTATTTACACAGTTATAGTTCAACTTAAAAACTCCAGCACAAGATTAATAGATAATTAATACAGCTGTTTTTTTTAATTGTACCTTTATTGATTGCATTAATGTTTTCATTATACCCAAAATGAAGGATTACTAACTAATAACACATACAGCCTCTATCACGTCACCTCCATGTTTTGTCTTTCAAACGGGCCTGCAGGTCTTTTAGATTGAGTTTACCTCAGATGAAGCACAAAAACAAGTTTATTTTCGTAGTGACTTTCTCTGGAGTGCTTCATGTTTAGGGACAACTACGTTTTGCATAATAAATATTCGTCAGCCCGCACAAAGCCCTGGTTTTGTGTAGAACAGTGAATCCCAAAGTGGCTGTGCAGGGCCCTCCAAACTAGGTTGTCCACGCAACAAGCAAGACAAAAAATGTGATAAACTAACTTACTTTATATCCTTAATTTGATGAATTTACAATTTTAAATCCATGCCAAGTTCACAGGTATTTTCATTTTGATCTAAAAGCCTCACGGTGGCAGAGTGGATAGCGCTCTGGCCTCAGAGCAAGAAGGTTGCAGGTTCGACTCCCGCACAGCCTCGACCAGGGCTATTCACAGGACTAGATTTTTTTTGCAGTGATACTGCTGCAGTCTAATTTTATTGCTCTACAAAATGTCCAAATCAGCGTTCTGAACTGTAAGTATCCCATTTCTTGAATAATAACTAAAATATGTTTTAGTAATATTTGGAAACTGAACTGAGGGCCAACTCATAGCTTTGGAGGGCCGATTTGGCACCTGGGCCTTAAGTTGAATAGGCCTGGCCCAGGCCTTTCTGTGTGGAGTTTGCATGTTTCCCCATCAACCAATAACATTCAGATTAGGGAGGGAACACTTGGTGGTGGTCGGAGGTTGAGGCGACAGGTGTTTAGGTGAATCTCCTCTGCTGAACTGCTGCTGTCACTCAGTGACAACAACTTTGGAGGACGTCTCTGTGTAAATAAATATTTATAAATAAATCATCCATGCATCTGACAGGAAATATATTGTGTATTGTTTTAATAGACTGCGTTATTGGGGGTCTCAGGCCATCTTTGGGCACCAATAGGAAAGCTGCGGCTCTGAACAGTTTAGGAACGACAGCTTTAGAACATCCCCTGACTGGATTCTTTGGATGGATGTACCTTCTGTTTGAGTCTATGATCAGAGGGAAGCGTCTCATCTGGCCGGCCGCGCTGTAAGACTGCTGCGTGTGTTCCAGCGCTGCCTCCGTCTCTGCGGCTCTCCTCCTGAGCGAGTGGGCGTCTGACAGTCTCTCTCTCGTCCCGTGAGCTGAGCGCTGACACCATTTGTTCTGGAGACGACACTTGAATGACCAAGCTCCTTTCTCTCTCTCTCTGTTAATGTGATAATTATTCTGCGGCTAAAACAAAGGCGGCGCAGATTAACGACGTTCACGAGGAAGAGGGAGGGACGCGCTTTAAACAAGTCGCACTCCAGAGAAGAAGAACGAGAGGTTTATTTGTGTCAGAGGAAACTTCACTTTAGCAGAGTCTGATTTAAACCTCACACTTTAGGTTTAGGTCTGGACAGCAGAGTCTGATTTAAACCTCACACTTTAGGTTTAGGTCTGGACGGCAGAGTCTGATTTAAACCTCACACTTTAGGTTTAGGTCTGGACGGCAGAGTCTGATTTAAACCTCACACTTTAGGTTTAGGTCTGGACGGCAGAGTCTGATTTAAACCTCACACTTTAGGTTTAGGTCTGGACAGTAGAGTCGGATTTAAACCTCACACTTTAGGTTTAGGTCTGGACAGCAGAGTCTGATTTAAACCTCACACTTTAGGTTTAGGTCTGGACAGCAGAGTCTGATTTAAACCTCACACTTTAGGTTTAGGTCTGGACAGCAGAGTCTGATTTAAACCTCACACTTTAGGTTTAGGTCTGGACAGCAGAGTCTGATTTAAACCTCACACTTTAGGTTTAGGTCTGGACAGCAGAGTCTTATTAAACCTCACACTTTAGGTTTAGGTCTGGACAGCAGAGTCTGATTTAAACCTCACACTTTAGGTTTAGGTCTGGACGGCAGAGTCTGATTTAAACCTCACACTTTAGGTTTAGGTCTGGACGGCAGAGTCTGATTTAAACCTCACACTTTAGGTTTAGGTCTGGACAGCAGAGTCTGATTTAAACCTCACACTTTAGGTTTAGATCTGGACAGCAGAGTCTGATTTAAACCTCACACTTTAGGTTTAGGTCTGGACAGCAGAGTCTGATTTAAACCTCACACTTTAGGTTTAGGTCTGGACAGCAGAGTCTGGTTTAAACCTCACACTTTAGGTTTAGGTCTGGACGGCAGAGTCTGATTTAAACCTCACACTTTAGGTTTAGGTCTGGACAGCAGAGTCTGGTTTAAACCTCACACTTTAGGTTTAGGTCTGGACGGCAGAGTCTGATTTAAACCTCACACTTTAGGTTTAGGTCTGGACAGCAGAGTCTGGTTTAAACCTCACACTTTAGGTTTAGGTCTGAGTTTTGGATTAAATCTTCAAATACAGATTTCTTTTATCCTCAGAGTTGCCAGGTTCACTTCTTTATAGGGACTTTGGGTTTCTTTTTAAAATGATTTTTGAAGGTTGTGTTTTTGAGCTGCACTCTCAGGTCATAAAAGAGGTGAATTTAAGCTTTTTTTCAAGTTTGAGTCTGGAAAATATGGATTTTTATCAGATTTTCATGTCTAAAAGTTGTTATTGATGTTATAAATTGTTAGACGCTTGTTTTGTAGAAACATAGTGTTAATTAATACTAAGAGGATGAGGTCACAAGGCTTGATCGCTTGTTTTCGGAAACTCTGGCAACACAGGTCAGCCTTTGACAGCTGGATTTAGGCAATCACAGTGAGGACCTTTCTGAAAAGCATAATTGTATTTAGCTCAAAGACAATAAGAAAACCATACAAGAATCAGGATCTGACCGAAATCAAAGGTTTTTCAACTCTTAAACTCCTTATTATAGTCCGTGATGTAAGTAAGTAAGTAATCTTTATTTGTACAGCGCATTTCACAGACACAGAGTCACAAAGCTTCACAGTGAGATGAACCCCTCCCCTCCCCACTCAGTGACAGTAAACTGCCCTGGGGCAGCTCAGCAGAGGCGATTCACCTAACACCTGGAGCCTCAACCTCCGACTATCACCAAGTGTTCCCTAACATGCATGTTATCAGTTGGTGGGGGAACCGGAGTGCCCGGAGGAAACCACCCAGACACAGGAGGAACATGCAAACTCTACACAGAAAGGCCCGGGCCTAAGCGGGAATCAAACCCGCGACCTTCTTGCTGTGAGGCCAGAGCGCTAACCACTCTGCCACCGTGCCGCACTGATCCGATACTGGGATCAGATTTGTGCAGATCTATGACATTTTTCTGTCTCAGGTATCGATCCCATAAAGAGCTGGGCGATATGTTGAGTTATTAATATTCTCGTCAATGTGGTTTTGAAAATATGCAATATGCTGCTGAGGAGCCGTAAACCAGTTTTCGGAAAACCAGTTGGCGCACGTGGTCCCGACCGATTGTAGTCTGATTTAGACTCATGTAAACAGACAATCAGTCTGCAGCTGGACAAATGGAACTGAGCAGCTCACAACTCCTGACCACTGCACATTCAAATGATAAATAAAGAATTTTAGAACTATAAAGTGCCTTGCACAAAGTGGCACACACAATCTCACATTTAACTCCACGTTTAACACTGTTTTACATGTTTAAAACAGTTCTAATTGTCACAGAAAAAAACTGTGTGTCATTTAACAAACAGTATTACAAACAGTTAACAAAAATAAACAACATTAACAATGTTAAAGTAATTCCACAAATTACAGCCTCAGTCATCTAGTGAGTCTGACACAGCAGGACCAGTCTGTCCAGGGTAATCGGTTTACTCTCTCACATGTAAACAGGAGCAAAACTGGTCTGACCGGTTTGAGGGGAAAACCAAATAAAGTCCAGTTTTCTAGCCTAGTCTGATTTCTCTGATCATGTAAACGCACTCATTCACCAAATCCTGCGACGCTCTGCGTTATTCTTCAAAGATCCGCGGTCGTAATGGGTGAATAATATGATAATTGTGTCTGAAATAATGAAAGGCATTCCTCGTTCATCATTGTTAATGAAACAAGTGAAAACCGTTACTGCTGTACTTTATTTAAATCGTAGAAGAAGAAACTACGGGTGTCGGCTGGGTCATTTCCTGGAGCGAAGCCGCGACGGAAACAAACAAAACCGAATCACCGAAATTTACGGAGGCGCCCAATTTGCGGCGCGGCAGAACGTCCCGGTGTGCGTTGGCCTTAAATGTTCATTTACCTTTTTCACGATTCTTGTGGACCGTTTATTTTTCTGTTGTCTTTGAAGTAAACACAATTCACTGCATTGCTAAATAGGCCTTTCAAAAAATAAGAAAATGTTGCTTATTTTGAGATAAAAATGTCTAATTTCCAGTGGAAGAATCTCCAGGGCAGTAGAACATGTGACTAACCTGGTTGTTTTGTTTAATCAAGTCTTTTCTTGATTCAAACAATTCTGACTTAAAACAGAAACACATTTACTTAAATCAGTTTTTATCTCTAGAGAAGATAAATCAGGAGAATCTCTTAAAACAAGTCACATGACCTGAGTCACACTTGGTCTGATTAAATGTACAAATCTTAAAATGAGTCTTTTAGGATGAATATGCTTAAACCAAGCCGATTTAGATTTTCCTTTTTTGCAGTGTAGAGAATAAACGCTCTAGAAAATTGTTTATTATCGCCCAGACCTGCAGTGAGGCTGAGGCGGTTAGACACAGACATCGTTCACTCTCTCATTATAATGAACCTGAACATGCAGGTTTCTGGAGTAACACAGGGAGAACATGCAAACTGCAGCCATTGAGATGAGGAGATGAAAGTCGAACCCAAGAACTCCAAAGCTCTAAACACTCATCGCAGTTTCTACAATAAATGAAGCAGTTTTTAGTTATTTCAAGGTCTTCAAGTTCATTCTAGACGTTTCAGTGATTGATTAATTTCGATCAGTTGATTTAGTTTGAATAATCGATGAGTTTGTACTTTGATCAGTTGATTTAGTTTGTTCCAGTCGTTGCTTTGCTCTGATTCTTAAATTTTGATTCTCTCTTGGTTCCTTCTTCAGATTTTGGCTGTGATTTTCCTTCCACTCATCTTTTTGTTTGGACATTCTGAGCGTACTTTGGCGCTGATAATCACGTCTCACACCTCCTGGTAAACATTTGCTCATAAAACGGCGGATTGGCGCTGATTTGTGCGTCTGTGTGATTGACATGTTTTAAACACATCCAGCCCAAACAGCGGCGCCGCACAAAAACACGCTTTTATGAAAATTCCATCAAATTTTCCCAACACGATGATGTTTTTGTCCAAGGCCGCGCGGGCTGCCCCTCCTCTGAGCGCGCCGCGCACAATCGCGCCTTTGTCCGCCGCAGAAAAGGCCTTAATAGCTACACTTACCCTTCAATTGGACGCAGGTCTCAAAAGGAGCTATTCTTCGGCGTGTGGTGGTCCAGTAATGGCCCAAATCATCATAATCATAATAATAGTAAATAATAATGATAATAGGAGTAATGACGCGCGCAGGAAAGTGGGGCGCAATTACACAAGCTCTCAGGAATCTGTGAAAAAGGCATTTAAGGAGCAGGACAAAGGAGAGAGGAGAGGAGGAGACGGAGGAGGAATAAGACAAGAGAAAGGAAGGAGAGAACAGCAGAAAACAAACAAACATCAGAACAACATCGGTAAACAAACAAACATCTGTGAAAAAGGCATTTAAGGAGCAGGACAAAGAGAGGAGAGGAGGAGACAAAACAACAACAGTAAACATTATGGCGTCGTCAGAATCTGCAAGTTTTAATCGAGTTTGAATGGAGAATGTGGAGTTTGTGTGATCAAAGCTGCTTCTAGAGTCGAGGCTCAAAATGGAGTCTGTCCGTTCTGACTGAGACTGTGAGACTGAGGCCTTTTATACGACACAAACACTGAACGTTCACTTCGTTTGATCTGCAGCAGACGCATTAGACCAGAGCTGCAACTATAGAGCATTGTGATACAGTAATCCACACTAAAAAATGATCTAAAATTGTCCTAAATTAGATTATGAATTCATAACTCATGAATTAAAAAGTAATTATTTTAACTTGAGCCTTGTTTTATTGTCTTCAAACACGATTTGCCAATAGAACAATCAATAAAAATCCAGTGTTTAGCGAAACTTAAAAAGCCTTAACCTGAACAAAAAACAGCCGTTCCACTTGAAATAATCAATTCATATTTAGTTTTATTGTCAGATTTTTGTAGAATTTTCAGAATCACTCAAATCAAAACCACATTTATGTTATTATTTATTATTAAAAGGAGTAAGTTTACACATGTTCTATGTCAGACCTGGGCAAACTGCGGTCCAGGGGCCAGATGCAGCCCTCGACCTGCTCTGATCAGGCCCACGGAACGATTTCAAGAACACATGTTGCTCCTCATAAGAGAGTTTTTAATAGACTTCGCTATCGTACAAATGTCTACACCAGTGTTTTTAGTAAATATCACAACAAATTAAAATGACAGATATCTTACAGAAATGTGCTCGTGATAATGATGATTTGTTTGCCTGACCAGCCAGTCTCCACTCACTTTGACAGACATAGGGATGCACCAATCCGATACCTGGATCGGATATCGGTGCCGATCCAGGGCATTTTGCTGGATCGAGTATCGACCCTATGATATCGGTTCAGCCTATGATATCGGTTCAGCCGATATCATAGTTGTGCCTTTAAAGGTGCACTGTGCAACTTTTTGGCCAAAAATAAACGTGAACAAATGCATATTTTTGTCATTTAGATATCTTTGTTACACTAAATAATTAATAAAATCTGTGTTTTTACTTTGATGGGGTTGTATGGCCACAAAATAGTCTATTATTTGGTCTGGAGGAGGGCCCGAACACAACCTTTTCTGCAGAAAAGCGGTTCCTTTAGCTGATTTTTTTCATATTATTACATAAAATGTATTCATCTCCATTCAGAAAGTCCCACAGTATAGTTTTAACTTTCTATTTCAACTGAATTGTGTAGATGACTTTTCACTTCCACAAAGTTACACAGTGCACCTTTAATTGGACATAATGAGACTATTTTACAGGGTGATGTTGATCCAGAACATTTCATAATACTGGGCATTTTATTCAGATTAAGTTGTTAAGTTGTGACTTGTGCTATAAACAGCAGTTACATAACACAATATGACCAAATGTATTAAGTTTTTATTAGAAAAAGAAGCAATTTCAGTCCTTTCACTGGTATCGGTGAATATCGGGTATCGGCAGATAGTTAAAGCCAAATATCAGGATTGATATCGGAACAGAAAAAGCTGGATCGGTGCATCCCTAGACAGACACTTTACAAACCGTGAGGGTCTGGGATCAGAGCGCCGGGTTTACATTAGCGCTGAGTCAACCAATCACAGAAAACCCAGAAATTCCACCAACACAGCGACATGATGTTTTCGTAAAGTGTAAGTCTGAAGCCTCTCAACCCGGTTTGTGCTCAGGTTTTGTTTTTTTTTTTACTTTATTTTAGAGGTTTTCAGTTTTATACAAATATAAACAAACAAAATGAAGCAGGGATTCGTAGAAAGTTTGCACCCCTGCCAACCAGTGGCGTATCATTTAAAATAATCCCTTAATATACAATAAATATATAAAACATATGAAACAAATAAGCATTTTGTGCTCAGGTTTTAAAGAATTGGTACATTCATTGTTAACTCTTTCAGTGCCAGCCCTATTGTGACTTTGACCCTCCTTCCCTGTCAGGCCTTTTTGCTAGATTTAAGCAATATTCACAGCTCCACCAAAAACTTTGTGCAACTAGAATCATGACATGTTATACAGCAAATGAGACCTACAAGTGTCTACTTTCATTTAAAAAAATAATTGTTATTCTACATTAATCCGTTCTCTTTTTATAGACATTTGAAATTCCTTGTTTTCATTAGATTTCAGCGTTTGACGAGAAACTTCTGAGATAACGCCCTTTTTCTGAATCAAACTTCATGTCACTGTTATTTTTGTCTGTTCTACTTTTTAGTGAAAGAAAATGAACTACTGCAATTAAATAATGTTTTTAGGATAAAAATACAAGCTTCACGTGATTAAAACAATGAGGACTTTGTGTCTTTTTCATCTTTAAACCAACAAAACCTGTGTTACAGACGAGGAGGTAGAACAGCAGTTTTCTTCTTTCTGATGCAGATTTTATAGATTCAGCCTTTTTCATGGGGCATAGATTATATTTAACCTTCCAAACATGAAGAATTACAGTAGTTTGACTTACTCTGACACTTTAAACTCGCTCACGGAGGAAAGAAGTTTGTTTTTCTCTTGAGACTCGCTGCATGTGTCGTTCTCCTCAGAGTTCTAGACCAGTCCTAGACCAGTCCTAGTCCAGTCCTAGTCCAGTCCTAGTCCAGTAGGATCGTCTTTTCTTCATTTTAAAGATCAAATATCTGCTCTAAACTTAACAATGTTTTTAGTCCAAGATGTGTTGCCTGTAATCCGTTTGATAATGAAAACCGATCCTTTAGAGGCGGATGATCACGTAAACACAGCCTGACTTCCGCTGCGCTCTTGTGCTAATGCGATACTGCCTTCTGGTGGTGAATATATGAAACTGCATCATGCTATTTTAATGCTGATTAATTGAACACGTGCACCAGAGAGCGCTCTATCGCCGCACGTAAAAAAAGCAGGGAAAGAGTTAAAAACCTTCTTGAATGTTTTGAAATGAGGCTTGAAAGCAACTTCAGACTTTTTAGTGTCAGAATGGCCGTGCTTGATTGGATCGTCCTGACATTGGATGGAGAAGTTATTGTCCGAGGCTCCAGTTTCAGACCTTCCGTATTCAAACAGAATGTAACAGAATGTAGGAGGGAAGGACTGGTCATGCAAACGATTTGTTACACCAGTGACATGGTTCGGCCTTCTGCCATTTGTCTCGGACCATGTTCTATGTCTTTGCTGCCTAATTGCCCAACTAGTTCATGTCTGTTTGGGAACCTTTATAGTCCACTTAGAGATTATTCGATTACTAAATTAGTTGACGGTTAAATTAATAAAGGATTAGTTGTGATTCGTCGATAAACTTGCTGCCGCTCTACTTTAGATCGTTTAGGAATTCGTGTTGTGTGATTGTTCTATTTTCATCCGTCCATCAGAATCGTACGTTTGCTCTCATCGATTCTTCTCACAGACGAAGCTTTGGGTCGTTCTGCGTGAACTCTGACCCTTTGTCTCAGTGGTTTTATATCAGAGCTGCAACTAACAATTATTTTAGAGGGGTTGTTTAGAACGTAAGAGTCACTTTTGCCAAACCTGAGCTGAAGTTCACTGTAAAAATGTACCTTCTTAATAAAACAAGAGCCTTAAGTCTTAAGATCAACATGTACTTAGAATACAAACATGACAAGTATTTCTCACTTTAAAAACATCATTACACTTCAAATAAAGATAAAATGTGCTTGTTCTATTTGCAAAAGTCAAATGATGCTAACACATTTGACCTATGTCCACTTATTTTCCCAGTGTAACATCGTTTGAGAACATTCTGAAGATGTGTTTACATCATAAAAACAATAAATAAACCCAGTTTTCATTGCTCATCATCATCAGTTCTGTTCATGAGGTTTTCTCTTTTCGTGGCCTGTTTTGAAACCTAAACCAGTTCTTTAAAGCTGAATGTTTGTGTTTGTCTGGAGCTCTATCAGTCTGTAAAAGGATTTTCTCGCTGCAGTAACAATAGAGCGACCACTGGGATAGATTTACAACAAATACAAGCTACAATACCCAGATTTATTCGAGATCCATGCTAATGCGCTTTTTACTTTCAGTTTCAGCATGAGTTGTAGCTCTAGAAAAAACTTGGACCTGCTGTGTGAAAACAGCTGCTTTTGCTCCTCCTGAACGCTGTAGTTTAGGTTTAGTGAGGCAAGTCCAGAGTTAAACCTGGTCTGGAGGTTGTAAGGATCAGCTGAGTCACGTTCTATCAGAGCAGATCTTTATGGAAACATGCAGTGATCTCATAACCTGCTCCAGACCAGGGTAAGAAGACGAGTCACTGACCAATCAAAGACGAGAATCCAGCACCTGAAGACAATGAGAAGAGAGAGAGAGAGGAGCAGAGAAATATTAGCAGACAAAGATCTTATAGGCAGAACTAGACTGAAGAATCTGAATCTCATTGCTTAAATAATCTGTTTAACAATAAACAAAACCTTCAGTCTAAATCCGGCTGCACATCCGGCTGATTTTTAGACTTTAGTCACGCGGTGGGTGCACATGTTCTTGTTTCTTTCCTCAGCGCGGTGGGTGCACATGTTCTTGTTTCTCCTCAGCGCGGTGGGTTCACATGTTCTTGTTTCTCGTCAGCGCGGTGGGTTCACATGTTCTTGTTTCTTTCCTCAGCGCGGTGGTACACATGTTCTTGTTTCTTCCCTGCGTGGTGGGTTCACATGTTCTTGTTTCTTTCCTCAGCGCGGTCGGTTCACATGTTCTTATTCTTTTCTCAGCGCGGTGGGTTCACATGTTCTTGTTTCTCGTCAGCGCGGTGGGTTCACATGTTCTTGTTTCTCGTCAGCGCGGTGGGTTCACATGTTCTTGTTTCTCTCGTCAGCGCGGTGGGTTCACATGTTCTTGTTTCTCTCCAGCGCGGTGGTTTACATGTTCTGTTTCTCGTCAGCGCGGTGGGTTCACATGTTCTTGTTTCTCTCGTCAGCGCGGTGGGTTCACATGTTCTTGTTTCTTTCCTCAGCGCGGTGGGTTCACGTGTTCTTGTTTCTCTCGTCAGCGCGGTGGGTTCACATGTTCTTGTTTCTCCTCAGCGCGGTGGGTTCACATGTTCTTGTTTCTCCTCAGCGCGGTGGGTTCACATGTTCTTGTTTCTCTCGTCAGCGCGGTGGGTTCACATGTTCTTGTTTCTCGTCAACGCGGTGGGTTCACATGTTCTTGTTTCTCTCGTCAGCGCGGTGGGTTCACATGTTCTTGTTTCTCCTCAGCGCGGTGGGTTCACATGTTCTTGTTTCTTTCCTGCGCGGTGGGTTCACATGTTCTTGTTTCTTTCCTGCGCGGTGGGTTCACATGTTCTTGTTTCTTTCCTCAGCGCGGTGGGTTCACATGTTCTTGTTTCTTTCCTCAGCGCGGTGGGTTCACATGTTCTTGTTTCTTTCCTCAGCGCGGTGGGTTCACATGTTCTTGTTTCTTTCCTCAGCGCGGTGGGTTCACATGTTCTTGTTTCTTTCCTGCGCGGTGGGTTCACATGTTCTTGTTTCTCTCGTCAGCGCGGTGGTTCACATGTTCTTATTTCTCGTCAGCGCAGTGGTTCACATGTTCTTGTTTCTTTCCTGCGTTCTCTTCAGCGCGGTGGGTTCACATGTTCTTGTTTCTCGTCAGCGCGGTGGGTTCACATGTTCTTGTTTCTTTCCTCAGCGCGGTGGGTTCACATGTTCTTGTTTCTTTCCTCAGCGCGGTGGGTTCACATGTTCTTGTTTCTTTCCTCAGCGCGGTGGGTTCACATGTTCTTGTTTCTTTCCTGCGCGGTGGGTTCACATGTTCTTGTTTCTTTCCTGCGGTGGGTTCACATGTTCTTGTTTCTTTCCTCAGCGCGGTGGGTTCACATGTTCTTGTTTCTCGTCAGCGCGGTGGGTTCACATGTTCTTGTTTCTTGTCAGCGCGTGGGTTCACATGTTCTTGTTTCTTTCCTGCGGTGGGTTCACATGTTCTTGTTCTCGTCAGCGGCGTGGGTTCACATGTTCTTGTTTCTTGTCAGCGCGGTGGGTTCACATGTTCTTGTTTCTTTTGCGGTGGTTCACATGTTCTGTTTCTTGTCAGCGCGGTGGTTCACATGTTCTTGTTTCTTTCCTCAGCGCGGTGGGTTCACATGTTCTTGTTTCTTTCCTCAGCGCGGTGGGTTCACATGTTCTTGTTCTCGTCCAGCGCGGTGGGTTCACATGTTCTTGTTTCTCCTCAGCGCGGCGGGTTCACATGTTCTTGTTTTTCGTCAGCGCGGTGGGTTCACATGTTCTTGTTTCTTTCCTGCGCGGTGGGTTCACATGTTCTTGTTTCTCGTCAGCGCGGTGGGTTCACATGTTCTTATTTCTCCTCAGCGCGGCGGGTTCACATGTTCTTATTTCTCGTCAGCGCGGTGGGTTCACATGTTCTTGTTTCTTTCCTGCGGTGGGTTCACATGTTCTTGTTTCTTTCCTCAGCGCGGTGGGTTCACATGTTCTTGTTTCTTTCCTCAGCGCGGTGGGTTCACATGTTCTTGTTTCTTTCGTCAGCGCGGTGGGTTCACATGTTCTTGTTTCTCTCCAGCGCGGTGGGTTCACATGTTCTTGATTCTCGTCAGCGCGGTGGGTTCACATGTTCTTGTTTTTCGTCAGCGCGGTGGGTTCAATGTTCTTGTTTCTTTCCTGCGCGGTGGGTTCACATGTTCTTGTTTCTCGTCAGCGCGGTGGTTCACATGTTCTTGTTTCTTTCCTCAGCGCGGTGGGTTCACATGTTCTTGTTTCTTTCCTCAGCGCGGTGGGTTCACATGTTCTTGTTCTTTCCTGCGCGGTGGGTTCACATGTTCTTGTTTCTTTCCTCAGCGCAGTGGGTTCACATGTTCTGTTTCTCGTCAGCGCGGTGGGTTCACATGTTCTTGTTTCTTTCCTGCGCGGTGGGTTCACATGTTCTTGTTTCTTTCCTGCGGTGGGTTCACATGTTCTTGTTTCTCGTCAGCGCGGTGGGTTCACATGTTCTTGTTTCTCATCAGCGCGGTGGGTTCACATGTTTCTTGTTTCTCGTCAGCGCGGTGGTTCACATGTTCTTGTTTCTCGTCAGCGCGGTGGGTTCACATGTTCTTGTTTCTTTCCTTCGGTGGGTACACATGTTCTTGTTTTCTTTCCTTCGGTGGGTTCACATGTTCTTGTTTCTTCCTGCGCGGTGGTTCACATGTTCTTGTTTCTCGTCAGCGCGGCGGGTTCACATGTTCTTGTTTCTTTCCTCAGCGCGGTGGGTTCACGTGTTCTTGTTTCTCTCGTCAGCGCGGTGGGTTCACATGTTCTTGTTTCTTTCCTCAGCGCGGTGGGTTCACATGTTCTTGTTTCTCGTCAGCGCGGTGGGTTCACATGTTCTTGTTTCTCGTCAGCGCGGTGGGTTCACATGTTCTTGTTTCTCGTCAGCGCGGTGGGTTCACATGTTCTTGTTTCTCGTCAGCGCGGTGGGTTCACGTGTTCTTGTTTCTCTCGTCAGCGCGGTGGGTTCACATGTTCTTGTTTCTTTCCTGCGCGGTGGGTTCACATGTTCTTGTTTCTTTCCTGCGCGGTGGGTTCACATGTTCTTGTTTCTCTCCTCAGCGCGGTGGGTTCACATGTTCTTGTTTCTCTTCAGCGCGGTGGGTTCACATGTTTTTGTTTCTTTCCTGCGTGGGTTCACATGTTCTTGTTTCTCTTCAGCGCGGTGGGTTCACATGTTCTTGTTTCTTTCCTGCGTTCTTGTCAGCGCGGTGGGTTCACATGTTCTTATTTCTCGTCAGCGCGGCGGGTTCACATGTTCTTGTTTTTTTCCTGCGTTCTCGTCAGCGCGGCGGGTTCACAGGGCCGAGTGCTCGTCTTTGCACCAGACTCCATAATTGGTCTTAATCCCCGGTCTTAAACTGCTCCGGGTTTGTTTGGGGCGATCGACCTTCCAGCCCCGGCGCACAGAGAAAAGAACCATTCACACGAGCGGCACAAAAGTTTGTGTAAAAAGGCGAGAGAAAAGGGTCCGGCGCGGAGCAGAGGGACAGGCACCAGAAGCATCTCCAGGACAATCAAAGCAGCCTCACAAAAGCCTCTTCACCCCCAAAAAACGTTCCCACAAAACGCCGCTGAAAAAGGGACGCAATTAGCTCTGAAAATACAGCTGTGGGCTCGACAAACAGGCCGCGGCTCCACAGGGGTTTGGACACTTACCAGAAAGGAGGCCGGGACATTTCTTTACTCACACATAATCAGCCTGCAACAGTTAACGGACCGACGCTGACGAGCGGCAGAATGATACAACACAAATGTACAGCTTTCTGTTTGAGAATTCTGTTTTAAATCTAAATATATAAATGTACGGACCTAAAACTGGGATGGAAATGAGCTGTATCAATTAGATTATTTATTTATTTGAATGACGAAACCTGTTTAGCATCTACAGCAGATATAAAACTCAGATTACTGCACATACTCGAGATTCACTTGCAGTCATTCTATATCACAGCAGAAGTACTGCGTGAGATACGTTCCTTCTGCGCCTTTTGAATCAGCGTGGCTGCCGCGCTTTCAGAACCTTTCCGAACCTTTCAGAGGCTGTTGACTTTACAGCGGTGAACATCATGCGCAGGCAGGAGGAAGAGTGCACGAGCGTCCGAACTAGCGACCTGGACGAGACCAAGCAGAGACCAGACTGAAGTGAACACAACACTGCGCTGGTCTGTACTGGGACTGACTGCAGCGCGCGCATGAAGAACCCTCCGCGCACATCACACCAGGACCAGTGAACCTGTCAGCCTGGCTACTGAAGTCGTTCACTTAACTCTATCAAAAGGATTATAACAAGGGCACGCTGATGCTTTTGAGCTTCTGAACTTTCAGAAGTGTGCGCGCTGCGCTCTGGAGCTCATAGTGGCCGACACATAAAAACATCTCTTTACGTCAACAACAAAGCAGCCAGGGAGTGAAATATTAGACTAAATGTTTTAACATAAATAACATTCCTTTTATTTCTTCTTCTTTCCTTTTTCCAAAATTTCTTTTATTTTGACCGTGCATGGTGACACAGTGGCACAGCAGTTAGTGCGCTGGACTCACAGCAAGAAGATCCTGGGTTCAATTCTCAGACAGGCCTTTCTTTGCGGAGTTTGCATGTTCTCCAGGTGCTTTGGTACCGCTAAAAACATGTCCTTTAAGATCACCCTCCTGCAAATAAGATTCTGACTTTTCTGGTTCGTAAAGGTCATTTAAAACTCAAATTAAATGTAGTTTCTTTGCAGTCGTAACTAAACTCTAAACCTTGGACCTTTCACCACAGATTCAACTCTGACGTTTCCTCCTGAAACATCACTGTTTAAAACCTTATACTTAATCCTTGTTCATTGTAGATTTGACAGAGTCTTTTTAAACCCCGGTGCTGGTCCTGCCCTTGCGCTGCATAAAAATCATAATTAAGCGCGCGCTCTTGACGTCTTTGCCTAAAACCGTGTATAAAAGCGTTTATTATGGTTGACATTTGCTCCGCGCAGACTGAACTCTCTCCCCCGGCCAGAGACGCTGTGATTACGGCTTGTCACGCGTGTCCTGTTTCCTCATTACAGCGCGTACATATGGAGCGCGCTGGACCTGTGTCTGGCGCATTAGCACTGACATTTGCGTGCTTGTTTTTGCTCTAAAGGTTACCTGTGATTGTGCTCTCTGCTCTGTCATTTCCCTCCGAGTGAAGAACATGTGCTTTTTGTCTTTTTCCAGGACGAGTTTGAAATGTCCGCGACCTCAGACGGGAGCAAGTGTTAGAGCGGGAATGAACACAGACAAAGATTAAAACAGAAAACAATCGTCTTTGTGTTTGATTTTTTTGCGTAACCGTCTGCATAAGTCTTTTCATTTCACACAAAACATTAAAGACACAAACATTTATACTTGTGACAATATATAAATTAAAATAAATCTAATAAAAGGGGCCTTGTGTGTGACACTTGTGACATAAATCCTCCTGAAAATCAAATCAAATGTCAGATCTGAAGTGTATTTTTTGTCCTCTCCCTGTTTTTCTCTTCTCCCTCTCTCCTCCTCTGACCTTCTCTCCCACCTCCTCTTTTTTCTTCTTCTCTCTCCTCTTCTCTTCTCCTCTTTCCTCTCTCCCCTTCATTCTCCTCCTCTCTCCTCTTGTCTTCTCTCCCTCTCTTTTTTGCTTAGTCTCTCTCTCTCCTCTTCTCCCCCCCTCCTCCTCTCTCTCCTGCACTTCTTCTTTCCCCTCCTTTCCCCTCTTCTCTCTTCCTCCTTTCTCCTCCTCTCTCCCTCTCTCCTCCCTCCCCTCTTCTCCTCTATCCTCCTATTCCCTCTTCTCTTCTCCCCCTCTCATTCATACTCCCCCCTCCCTCTTCTCTCTCCTTCCCTCTTCTCCTTTCCCCTCCCCTTCTCTTCTCCTCTATCCTCCTCTTCCCTCTTCTCCTCTCTCCCCTCTCCTTCATACTCCTCATCTCCCTTCCCCTCTTCTCTCCCCTATTCTCTCTCCTTCCCTCTTGTCTTTTCCCCTCCCCTCTTCTCCTCTTTTCTCCCCTTCTTTTCTCTTCTCCTCTCCTCTCTCTTCCTCTCCCCTTCTCCCCTCACCTGTTTTCCCTCTGTCCTCTTATTCTCGCTCTCTCTTCTCTTTCCTCTCTCCTCCGCCTGAATAATCATGTGTGTTTCTCCCTTTCTCTCTCCTCACCTGTTACCTCTCTTTCTTCTCTTTCCTCTCCATCTCTCCACTCATCTCTCCTCTTCTCCTCTTCTCCTCTCTCCTCGTCTCCCCTCCCTCTCCTCTTCTCTCCCTCCTCTCTCCCTTCCTCTTCTCCTCTCTTTTCTCTCCTCCTCTCTTCCCCTCTCCTTCTCCCCTCACCTGTTCCTCTCTTCCTCTCCTCTAAATAACCATGTCTGTTTTTCCTCTTCCTCAGCGTACTCCATGGTGTCAGGTGTGAACGGGCCGCTGGTCATCCTCTCTTTTCTTCTCCTCTCTCCCTCTCTCCCCCTCCTTCTCTCCTCACCTGTTACCCCTCTCTCCCTCTTCCTCTCTTTTACCTGAATAATCATGTATTTTTCTTCTCTTCCTCAGCGTACTCCACGGTGTCTGGCGTGAACGGGCCGCTGGTCATCCTCCCTCTCCTCCTCTCTCCTCACCTGTTACCTCTCCCTCTCTCTCTCTCTCTCTCTCTCTCTCTCTCTCTCTCCTGTTCATCTCTTCCTCTCCTCTAAATAACCATGTCTCTCTCTCCTCTCTTCCTCAGCGTACTCGACGGTGTCGGGCGTGAACGGGCCGCTGGTCTTCCTCTCTCTCCTCCTCTCTCCTCTCCTGTTACCTTCTCTCCCTCTCTCTCTCTTACCTGAATAATCACGTGTATTTCTCTCCTCTCTTCCTCTCCTCTAAATAACCATGTCTCTCTCTCCTCTCTTCCTCACCTGTTCCCTCTCTTTCTCTCCTCTGAATAACCATGTCTCTCTCCTCTCTTCCCCAGCGTACTCGACGGTGTCGGGCGTGAACGGGCCGCTGGTCATCCTCTCTTTTCTTCTCCTCTCCTCTCCTCTCCTCTCTTCCCCTCTCCTTCTCTCCTCACCTGTTCCCTCTCTTCCTCTCCTCTGAATAATCATGTGTATTTTTCCTCTCTCTCTTCCTCAGCGTACTCGACGGTGTCTGGCGTGAACGGGCCGCTGGTCATCCTGGACAATGTGAAGGTAACAAAAGCTCTTCTCCAGTTTCCTCCACAAAGGTTTAACAGAGACTTAACAGGGATTTACACAGAATTTAACATTTACCACAGTTTCCAGTTACCGCCGGACCACAAGCTTCTTAAATCCCACAAAAGCTTCGGGGAAATAACCACTGGAAGCTGCTACAACACAAAGCCCGGCGCACAAAGGAGAGGACGTCCTGAGTTTAGAGAGTTTAGACGTAAAGCTGTGAACATGATCGAGTTCTGATGAGATTTCCTCCTCAAAAACATTCTCACGTGTTGGAATAATCCCACAATAATCTGCCTCACACATAATCTGCTTTATGTTACTGTTTTAAAGAAGTGTCTTCATGGGACAGACGAGTGTTTGTTTCTATATTCAGTCCTTTGATGCTTTGAGGACAGATTAGAACGAACGCGTCACACAGACTAGAGAGATAAAAAGGCCTTTTAAAAATAAGAACATGTTGCTTATTTTGAGGTAAAAATGTCTGATTCCTGTGAATAATCTCAGAGCAGTAAAACATGTGACTAACCTGGTGGTTTTAGTTTCAAGATTTTTAATCAAATCTTTTCTTGATTCAAACTATTCTGTCTTAAAACAGAAACACATTTACTTCAATTAAGTTTTTATCTCTAGAGAAGATAAATCTGGAGAGAATCTTTTAAAACAAGTCACAGAAACAGAGTCAGACTTGGGCTGATTAAGAGAAAACATCTTAAAGCGACTGTACTCGATTATTTTGCAACAAGATAACTTAAAAGCAGTTTCCCTCTAGCACTGATGCCTTGTTAATGTGTCTAATCAGGTGGAAGTTAGTCCACAAAGTCCTGTCTATGTCTAATAAAATCCCGTTTGTGTGCAGCTTTTTCTGTTGTTGTTTTTAGCATTGTGGCTAACTGTTGTTAGCATAGTGACTCACCTCGCTGTTAAAAGCTGTGAAAAAACATTAAAACTCATCATGATGAACAATTCTGAAGCTCAGAATGCATTAACTACGTGAGGAAATCATGTAGCCTGAAGGAAAAAGGTTAAAATTAATTATTTCTGTTTGTTTACATTTTTAGGATGCAAAAATCAGGTACAGTCCCTTTAAAGGGGTCTTATTGTGTGTTTTTTTATTTTTAGTAAGAATCTAGAACATGTGCAGATCAGTAATTTACCTTTTGTTCATTCATTCATTCATTTTCTACCGCTTAATCCCGTTAGGAGTCGCGGGTGACTGGAGCCTATCCCAGTGACTTTGGGCCTTAGGCGGGGAAACACCCTGGACAGTGGCCAACTCGTCGCAGAGTTAGACAGACAAACATTCACTCTCTCATTCACTCACTAAGGGACATTTACAGTGATGCCCAATTAACCTAAACATGCATGTATTTGGAGGAAACCCATGTTGACACGGGGAGAACATGCAAACTCCACCCAGAGAGATCGTGAGATGTTGATATGGTCCGACCCGGGAGTCGAACCCACGACTTCCTTATTGGGAAGCCAGAGCTCTAACCACTCTGCCACCGTGCACCTCTTTTGTTCATTGTAAAACACAAAGTTGATCTAAAACAACTCTCTCTCTGTCTCTCTCTTTCATCCCTTTCTCTCTTTCTTTCTCTCCTCAGTTCCCTCGTTACGCAGAGATCGTGCACCTGACTCTTCCTGACGGGACAAAGAGAAGTGGACAGGTGCTGGAGGTCATCGGGAGCAAAGCCGTGGTTCAGGTCACAAACACTTTCACCTTTTACATTTTAAATATCCACTGTTGTGTTTTTATTTACGCTTATGCAGCTTAAACTCCTCTTTTCACTAAAACAAAGTCAAGATTTCACTAAACAGTTTTGCAACGTTCATCCCATAGTTTAGAAGAAAAAAAAAAGAAAAAAACTTGTTCTTGATTCATGTAAAAGTATCATTTATATTTACAACTAGTGTTAATGTACTAAATTAAATTAAAAACCTGTCACTTTAAAAGACACCTGATGCATTTATCTCTGTATTTAGAAATAAACAAATAGGGCTGAGCAAGTTAACGCAGCACGTGCTTAATCGCGATTAAATATTTTGTCGGCGTTAACGCAGGTCACATGATTCAGCCAAAAAAGCATGAATGGAAGCGCCTCGTGTGGCTGCAGCTGCGCCCTTTTTCTGCTCCTCGATCTCATAAACAGTCCACACACAGAGGATCTGCTCCGTTGCTGTTAGAGCTTTAAATACAAAGAAGTGAGCTCTGCTGTGGACAGCGGGACAGAGACGAGTCTGAGCTCTGTCTGAGTGTTTAAATCATCCAAAAAGACCCAAGAACCACGGAGCTACGTGTTGTTAAAGACTTCAAACCTTTAACACCTCATTAAATATGCGCACGGAGATTCAGCGCTCGATCAGCGGCGATGCGCAAACTTTTACTCACGTGTTTGAACCAGGACTATCTCAGAACTGGACCAGGTTTTAACCAGGACTATCCCAGAACTGGACCAGGTTTTAACCAGGACTATCCCAGAACTGGACCAGGTTTTAACCAGGACTATCCCAGAACTGGACCAGGTTTTCAAAATGTTAGTTACCTAGTGTAACTATAGTTCTATGAGTAGCTAAAATTATATATCTAAGCCAAAATACCACAAAATGTGCAGGATTGTACACTCTACAAAATGAAGACCCTTAAATATACTTTAAAAAAGCATCTTTTGGAGAAAAAATTGGTTAAAATAGCTATTTATTGAACTTTGTGTGTAAAGTGCGATTAATCACGATTAAAAATTGTAATCGCTGCCCAGCTCTTAATTTTTTTACATTTTCTTCACTGACAGAGAAATAGAAAGAGGTTCAGTTACTTCCTGCAAAACTGATAACTTTATAGAGATAAGCTCCACATCTTTGTAATTTTTATTGTTTTAAAGTGTCTCTGTGACTATTTTGAACCAAACATGCTTTACTATGAATCTGAATATTTTGGTAGGTGAGGACAGAGGACAAGACCAGATTAATCAAACCTGCAGGACTCATTCTGAATCAAACTCTGAGTAAACTAAAGATGAGAATCAGTCAGAACAGATTTAAACACGACGTCTCCTTTAATCTGACCTTAACTGTTGTCTGCTGCAGGTTTTCGAGGGAACGTCTGGCATCGACGCGAAGAAGACGGCCTGTGAGTTTACAGGAGACATTCTGAGGACTCCGGTGTCAGAGGACATGCTCGGTACGACACTTTCACTTTCACTTTCACTTCTGTGTACAAGAACAACAGAAGAGAAACAGGAGGTGAAGGTTTAAAACTCAGAGATCGCTGCACTTTTACTAGAGATGCACCGATCCCGATACTTTGGGTTGAAGTTTGTAAGATGCACAACTGCTGGTTTGACAAAAGTCTTACAATCACAAGTGTCTGTCGTGGTTCAACAACATCAGTTCAAACTCAAACATGTTCCTGCTTCAAAATCAGCTTCAGGCTCTAACAAATAGGCTATGACATTTTGGCCCAAAGAGGAAAAGATCTGCTCGTTTTGTTTTATCGTAAGAAATATTATCGTTTCATACTGGACACCGGTGTTTTTTTTTATTTTTTATGATATGACTTTTTCATACACCGGTGTGTGCGTATGTCCGGAACAAAGCGCGGCAGAACGTCACGCCGCATGACGCGCTGATCCCACATACAGTCCCGCTCCGACTGCCGGATCAGCTGCAAAGCTGCTTCAATGACTGAAGAACGCTCCACATCCACCCGCCCCGCCCCAGCTCCATATCTATACGCCGCAGCTCGACCAAAACACGGATCAAGGCTATTCTCCCCTCCGCTGGAGCCCGGCAAAATGAAGCTCCGCAGATCAGAGCGCGCCAAACAGTAAAAACAATGTCCGGAATTGCAAAGTAAAATCACTCCGCACATACCCCGATTCGATAAGACAACGAAAAGTTCGTAGCCTTTACATAAAGCCCCTTCGACACTTGGACTGTCAGGAGAAGAATAAAGAGAGGGAGAGGAGAGAAGAAGTAAGAGAGGGAGGGATGGAGGAGACTGCCAACTACGTGTCCACCGCCGTGACCAGAGCTAAAGAGCGATTCCACGAAACACACGAGCCGCCTGTGCCCCTGATTTTATCCTTAACAAGGACTTTATTTCACAAACCCGCGTCACCGGCGCATGCCCTTCTTGAGCTTCTCAGGGATATGCAGCCCTGCGGAGCGGACTGGAGCGGACTGGAGCGGAGCGCAGCTGCACCAGCGCGCAATGCTCATCAAAGCGTTCTGGATTTTGACTGCAAGTTATGCATTCTCATTTCTTCACCTCATTACAGTTATGAGTGTCACTGTCTGTCACCTCTTTGGAGACAGTGCAGCATTTTGTGGGATTATTCAAACCTGTTTATACTAGTCAGTTCTCTAAGACAATTTACTGCAGGAATTATTCTCTAAATTATTAGTAAACGGGGTCAACGTCTAGTCATGTACCAGGATAAAAAATACCGTCAAATACACTGACACCGATATAATTTTGAAAAATACCGTGATATACATTTTTGGCCATACCGCCCCGCTCTAACCTCCGCCTGGTCTAAAGTGTCAGAATAATGTGTGTTTAGCTCCAAAGCCTCTGGAGCTGTTTTATCTGAGTCTATCTGAGTTTTATCTGTTTTATCCGAGCCGCTGTTTAAGACCAAACTGTTTGTGTTTAAACTGGTCTGAATCAGAATGAGATGAGTGGAAGTGTGACTCGTTTAAATCAGCCACGTTCATAACTCATGTTTAAGACCAAACTGTTTGTGCTTTAACCGGTGGAATCAGAATGAGATGAGTGGAAGTCTGCCTCGTTTAAATCAGCCACGTTCATAAACTAAATGTTTTTAATGACACTCGAGACACAAGAGACGCAGACGCACACACGGCCTTGGAACAGACTGACATAATCAGACGGAAAAGTCTTTAACGCGCCTGAAAAGAGAGAGAGAGAGAGAGAGAGAGAGAGAGAGAGGGAGAGGGAGAGAGAGAAGGAAAAGAGGGAGGTGAAGTAGAGAGAGAGAGGAAGAGGGTGGAGCGGCCTTGTGAGGAACCAAGATAATCACGTGGAAAAGTGAATTAATGCAGGTAAAAGAGAGGGAGGAGAAAGAGGGAGGTGAAGTAGAGAGAGAGGAGAGAGAGAGGGAGGGTAAAGAGAGAGGTGAAGTAGAGAGGGAGAGAGAGGGAGGAGCGGCCTTGTGAGGAACTGAGATCATCAGGTGTAAAAGTGAATTAATGTAGATAAAACAAACAGAGAGAGAGAGGGAAGAGAGTGGGAGAGAAAGGGAGAGGGAGAAGGGAGAGGAAGGAAGAGAGAGAGGGAAGAGAAGTAGAGATGGAGAGAGAGAGACAGAGAGAGGGGGATTGCAAAGAGGGAGGTGAAGTAGAGAGGGAGAGAGGGAGGAGCGGCCTTGTGAGGAACCAAGATAATCAAGTGTAAAAGTGAATTAATTCAGGGAAAAAAGAGAGAGAGAGAAAGAGAGAGAGGAGAGACGGAGAGAGAGAGGAGAGACAGAGAGAGAGAAAGAGAGAGAGAAGAGAAGGAAGGGAGAGGAGAGAGAGAGAGAGAGAGAGAGAGAGAGACAAAGCGAGAGAGGGAAGGTAAAGAGGGTGGTAGAGAGAGAGAGCAGTGGCCTTGTGAGGAACCAAGACAATCAAGTGGAAAAGTGAATTAATGCAGGTAAAACAGAGAGAGAGAGAAGAGAGAGGAAGAGAAAGGGAGAGGGAGAGATAGAGAGGGAGGTGAAGTAGAGAGAGAGAGAGAGGGAGGTGAAGTAGAGAGAGGGAGGAGTGGCCTTGTCAGGAACCAAGATAATCATGTAAAAGTGAATTAAAACAGGTAAAACAAGGAGGGAGAGAGAGAGGGAGGGAAGAGAAGGAGAGAGAGGAGCGGCCTTTTACGAATCGAGATAAACAGGTGGAAGAGAATTAAAACAAGTAAAAACAAGAAGAGCGGAGAGAGGGAGAAAGAGAAAAGAGAGAGGGGGCAGGAGAGAGACAAAGGAGGGAGAGGAGAGAGGAGAGGGGAAGGAGGAGGGAGAGAGGAAGGAGGAGGGAGAGGGGAAGGAGGAGGGAGAGAGGAGGGAGAGGAGCGGCCTTGTGAGGAACTGACATAATCAGATGGAAATGTGAATTAATGCAGTTAAAAACATAAAGAGGAAAAGATGGAGGAAGCAGTAAAAGAGTGAGAGAGGGGGGGGAGAAGAAAGAGGGAGGGATGAGAGAAGAAAAAGAGATGGAGGAAGGAGAGAAGAAGAAGAGAGGGAGGAGAGAAGAAAAAGAGAGAGAGGGAGGAGAGAAGAAGAGAGGGAGGAAGGAGAGAAGAAGAGAGGGAGGAAGGAGAGAAGAGAGAGGAAGGGAGGGAGGAGAGAAGAAGAAAGGGAGAGGGAGAAGAAGAAAGAGAGGGAGGAAGGAGAGAAGAAGAGAGGGAGGAAGGAGAGAAGAAGAGAGGAAGGGAGGGAGGAGAGAAGAAGAAAGGGAGAGGGGAGAAGAAGAAAGAAGGAGAGAGGAAGAAGAGAGGAGGGAGGAGAGAAGAAGAGAGAGGAGGGAGGAGAGAAGAGAGGGAGAAGAAAGAGGGAGGAAGGAGAGAAGAAGAGAGGAGGGAGGAGAGAGGGAGGGAGGAGAGAAGAAGAAGAGAGGGAGTAGAGAAGAAGAGGGAGGAAAGAAGAAGAAAGGGAGGCAGTAGAGAAGAAGAAAAAGAGGGAGGGATAGGATAGAAGAAGAAAGGGAGGAGAGAAGAAAGAGAGGGAGGGAGGAGAGAAGAAAAAGAGAGAGGGGGTAAGATTATAGAGGAGAGCTGCGGCCGTGGGATTAAGAGATCATCAGGAGGAAAAGTTAATTAACACGTACAAATGGAGAGAGAGAGAAAGAAGAGACAGAGAGAAAAGAGAGAGAAGAGAGGGAGGAGCATCCTTGTGAGGTACCGAGGAAAGAGAATTAAAACAGGTGAGAGAGAGAGAGTGTGTGGAGAGAGAGGGAGAGAGAGCTGCGGCCTTGTGAGGAACTGAGATAATTAAGTGGAAAAGTGAATTAATGCAGGTAAAACAGAGAGAGAGAGAGAGAGAGAGATGAGTAGAGAAACATGGAGAGAGAGAGAGAGAGAACTAGGACTACAGATGGAAATGAGGATGTTGCTAAATTTGGTGCAGACATGTTTTTAATGTAACCGTCCTTTAAATAAATAAATAAATAAAATAACAAGCAGGGAGAAGCAAGAGAGAGAGAAGAGCCAGGTGGAAAAGAGAATGAAAAGTGGTAGAGAGAGAGAAAGAAGGGAAGGGAACCGAGGAGTGTAAGAGGGAAGAGAGAAGGAGATAAACAGGGTAGAAAGAGGAGGAGAGGGAGAGGAGGTGTGGCCTTGTAATGAACCAAGAGAATCAGGATGAAAAGTGAATTAAAACAGGGAGAGAAGAGGAGTGGAGACAGACAGGAGAGAGAGAGAGAAGAGAAAGAGAGATGGAAGAGGAGAGAGAGGAGAGGAGAGAAGAGAAAGAGAGATGGAAGGAGGGAGACAGAGAGAGGAGAGAGAGGAGAGAAGAGAAGAGAGAGAGGAGAGAGGAGAGAGAGGAAGAGGGAGAGAGAGAGAAAGAGAGGAAGAAGAGGGGGAGACAGAGAGAAGGAGAGAGAGAGAGAGAAGAGAGAAGAGGAGGAGGGGAGACAGACGGGAGAGAGAGGAGAGAAGAGAAAGAGATAGAAGAGGAGAGAGAGAGAGGAGAGAAGAGAGAAAGAGATGGAAGAAGAGGGGAGACAGACAGAAGAGAGAGGAGAGAAGAGAAAGAGAGGGGGAGACAGACGGGAGAGAGAGGAGAGAAGAGAAAGAGATAGAAGAGGAGAGAGAGGAGAGGAGAGAAGAAGAAAGAGATGGAAGAAGAGGGGGAGACAGACAGAAGAGAGAGGAGAGAAGAGAAAGAGAGGGGGAGACAGACGGGAGAGAGAGGAGAGAAGAGAAAGAGATAGAAGAGGAGAGAGAGGAGAGGAGAGAAGAGAAAGAGATGGAAGAAGAGGGGGAGACAGACAGAAGAGAGAGGAGAGAAGAGAAAGAGAGGGGGAGACAGACGGGAGAGAGAGGAGAGAAGAGAAAGAGATAGAAGAGGAGAGAGAGGAGAGGAGAAGAGAAAGAGATGGAAGAAGAGGGGGAGACAGACAGAAGAGAGAGGAGAGAAGAGAAAGAGAGGGGGAGACAGACGGGAGAGAGAGGAGAGAAGAGAAAGAGATAGAAGAGGAGAGAGAGGAGAGGAGAGAAGAGAAAGAGATGGAAGAAGAGGGGAGACAGACAGAAGAGAGAGGAGAGAAGAGAAAGAGAGGGGGAGACAGACGGGGAGAGAGAGGAGAGAAGAGAAAGAGATAGAAGAGGAGAGAGAGGAGAGGAGAGAAGAGAAAGAGATGGAAGAAGAGGGGGAGACAGACAGAAGAGAGAGGAGAGAGAGAAAGAGAGGGGGAGACAGACGGGAGAGAGAGGAGAGAAGAGAAAGAGATAGAAGAGGAGAGAGAGGAGAGGAGAGAAGAGAAAGAGATGGAAGAAGAGGGGGAGACAGACAGAAGAGAGAGGAGAGAAGAGAAAGAGAGGGGAGACAGACGGGAGAGAGAGGAGAGAAGAGAAAAGAGATAGAAGAGGAGAGAGAGGAGAGGAGAGAAGGAGAAAGAGATGGAAGAAGAGGGGGAGACAGACAGAAGAGAGAGGAGAGAAGAGAAAGAGAGGGGGAGACAGACGGGAGAGAGAGGAGAGAAGAGAAAGAGATAGAAGAGGAGAGAGAGGAGAGGAGAGAAGAGAAAGAGATGGAAGAAGAGGGGGAGACAGACAGAAGAGAGAGGAGAGAAGAGAAAGAGAGGGGGAGACAGACGGGAGAGAGAGGAGAGAAGAGAAAGAGATGGATGAGGAGGGGAGACAGACGGGAGAGAGAGGAGAGAAGAGAAAGAGAGATGGAAGAAGAGGGGAGACAGAGGGGGAGAGAGGAGAGAAGAGAAAGGAGAGAGATGGAAGAAGAGGGGGAGAGAGAGGAGAGAAGAGAAAGAGATGAAAGAGGAGGGGAGACAGACGGGAGAGAGAGGAGAGGAGAGAAAGAGATGGATGAGGAGGGGGAGACAGACGGGAGAGAGAGGAGAGGAGAGAAAGAGATGGAAGAAGAGAGAGAGAGAGACAGACAGGAGAGAGAGGAGAGAAGGAGAGAGATGGAAGAAGAGAGAGAGACAGAGAGAAGAGAAGGAGAGAGATGAAGAGATTGAAAGGAGAAGAGAGAGAAAGAGCGAGAGATGTTCAGACAAAGAGCTGGTAGAGAGAGAGAGAAACATGCAACTCTCTGGAGGTGAAAAATCAAAGGGTTAGGGTAAAGACACGTTTTATCATGTTTTTATTTATTCCAATGAAAAGATCCAAGTAACACAACACAATGCTTTTGTTCAAGACTGTTTATGATTAAAAAGTTACACAGTGATGCTTAAGATGATTATATATGAGATTTGTCTAAATGTGTGTCTGATAATGAGACAGAATGTTAAATGTTTGTGTGTTTGTCTGCTGCAGGTCGAGTGTTTAACGGCTCCGGGAAACCCATCGACCGAGGCCCCAGTGTCCTGGCCGAAGATACCTCGACATCATGGGTGAGTCTGTCCTAAAGTCTGTCCCAAAATCTCACAGAACACAGAGAAGAAGAGTGTCGGGGCGTTAAAAGTGTCTTTGTCCCCAACGCCTCGACGCGCATGGAAGCGTTTGGCGTCAAATTTCTGTGTCAAAATCTACTTTAACACGCAAATGTAGACGCTTAAACACTGTCCGTCTGAACGCAGCATTAAAGTCTGTCCTGCAGTCTGGGTCTTGCCCGGGCAGGTGTGACTCTCAGACTGTTGTGTCTCTTGCCCCGGGGCAGGTGTGACTCTCAGACTGTTGTTGTTCACATAAAGACCTCCCTCACACTGTGTTTTTCACCATCAGGACTGACATTTTATTATTTCTGCAGAGACACACGAGGAGAAAACACACTCCAATAATTATTCATCTTAGAAATAATCTGTAGAACTAATCCTTATTTATTCATGTATTTATTCTTCAGACATGAGCATCATCTTTAGGCAGTTTAACACAAAATGTTCCTTCTTTATTTAACTTTCTGGTTTTTACCTTTAACTAAACCTTTGGAAATGATTAGTTTCAAATTGTATCTGATGATTAATAGTTTTACATTTTCAAACAAAGTCTTTCTTCTCTCTCTTTCCCTCTCTTTCCTCTTTTTCTCTCTCCCTCTCCTCTTTCTCACCCTCTTTTTTCTCTTCTCTTTCTCTCCCTCTCTCCCTCTCTCTCTTTCCCTTCTCTCTCCCTCTCTCTCTCTCTTCCTCTCTTTCTTCTCTCCCCTCTCTCTCTCTTCTCCTCTCACTCTCCACTCTCTTTACTCACACTATTTAAACTACATTATTCGTCTCTCTTTCTCTATCCTCTCTTTCTTCCTCTCTCTTTACTCTTTCTCATTTTCTCTCTCCCTCTCTTAGTCTCTCTCTCTCTTCTTTTCTCTCTCTCTCTTTCTCTCTCTTTTTTCTCTCTCTCTTTCTCTCTCTCTTTTTACTCTTTCTCTCTCCCTCTCTTTACTCTCTCTTTACTCTCTTCTCTCTCTTTCTCTTTTTCTCCCTCTTCTCTCTTTTTCTTTCTCTCTCCTTTCTCTCTCTTCTCTCTCTCTTTCTCTCTCTTTCCTCTCTCATCCTCCTCTCTCTCCTCTTTTTCTCTCGTTCCTCTTTCTTCCTCTCTCTCTTTATTCTTTCTCTTTTTCTCTCTCTTTCTTTAGTCTCTCTTTTCTCTCCTCTCTTTTTTTCTCTCTCTTCTTTCTCTCTTTTTTCTCTCTCTTTCTCTCTCCCTCTCTTTTCTCTCTCTTTACTCTCTTCTCCCTCTTCTCTCTCTTTTTTCTTTCTCTCTTTCTCTCTTCTTTTCTCTCTCCCTCTCTTTAGTCTCTTTTCTCTCTCTCTTTCTCCTCTCTTTCTCTCTCTTCTCTCTCTCTTTCTCTCTCTTTCCTCATCCACCTCTCTCTCCTCTTTTTCTCTCGTTACTCTCTTTCTCACTCTCTTTTTCTCCCTCTTTACTCTCTTCTCTTTCTCTTTTCTCTCTCATACTTTTCTCTCTCCCTCTCTCTCTCTGCTCTCTCTCTTTATCTCTTTACTCACTCTATTTAAACTACATTATTCTCTCTCTCTCCAGGTCAGCCCATAAACCCTCAGTGCAGGATTTATCCCGAGGAAATGATCCAAACTGGGATCTCGGCCATCGACGGCATGAACAGCATCGCCCGAGGACAGAAGATCCCCATTTTCTCCGCCGCCGGACTCCCGCACAACGAGGTACGACAGGAAGTGACGTTTAACCCAACAGGAAGTGACCCTTTAGTGTCTTCACGTTTAATACAGAACATTACTGTGGCTTTAGGGGAGTTTGGAGAGTTAGAGGAGCTGTCGTCACTGCCATCGACAAACTCAAATACATAACTTTTGGAAACAGAACTATGAGTCGTGCCTGTTTGCTCCACTGATGTTAATGTTTGTCTCATGAACATAAAACCTGTGTCAACATCGTCACAAACAAGGTCATACTGCAGCGTTCAGATTAAACAGAATGTCTGTGTGAAGGCGTCAGATTTACAGGATCTGAACTAGTGTCTTCTCAAACTCAAACCTGTGTCCAACACCAGAGTTTGTCTGTCTGAAGTGTGGCTGTCTGAACTGAGCGTCAGGACTCAGGCCGATTCATACTTCATAGGAAGTACAGCAGACACACACGTGTAGTAACAGATGAAACCCTCGCTCTCTCTGGTCTGTTGTTTGTGCTGTGTCTCTGTCAAATAAATGAGCCTAAATAAATAAATCAGACACATAAAGAACAGATCAGTCACTGTCTCTGCCAGAAGAATACTTTCACATTTGTCTCCTCACCAATTGACCTTATTTAACCAGGGAAGTCCCACTGAGATTCAGAATCTCTTTTACAGGGAGTCCTGGGGGAAGGGTCAGGGGAGGCATTAATGGACATGTTTTTAGTTGTAGAGGAAACCTACGCAGACACGGGGAGAACATGCAAACTCCACATAGAAAGGCCCCAGGTCGACTGGGAGTTGAACCCAGAACCTTCTTGCTGTGAGGCCGGAGCGCTAACCGCTGTGCCACATGTCGCCCGTGTCTGCACCACTTCCTCAGCCCCACACATGTGCTTCTGTCTGATACATTCCTGATGCACAATCCTAAATGTTAAACTGTCCCATTCTCCTCCTCCGTCATGAAGAAGCTGCAGAAGAACAAACCTGGAGCTGTCCATCCTCTGCTGTGTTTAACCTGCTGCGTGAAGTGGTTTGTTTGTTTGAGAAATGATCCTGAGATTTGGATCATTCTCTTCTCGTTTTGACCTCGTCAGTAGCTCGTTATTTTGTTGATTATTCAATGTTTTTATTAAGAACAGTAGGACGTTCTCAGTGCAGCTGTACTTTGCTCTGACCGGAAGAGACTGTTTGACTGCTGCTACTACGCGGATAGCTCAAAAGATTCAGCTGTAGATTCTACTAGCCAATCAGAGCCGAGCTGCAGCACAGCTCTGTGAACAAAGTTCTGCTGATGTGACAAGAACAACCCACATGAACTGAAGAACAGAGGCTGTAAGAACAACATGACGTCATGTTGTTCTTACAGCCTGAGCGGGTTTAGGTTCTGACGTCTGATGAAGTATGAACTGGCTTTTAGAGAGGTAAAAGAAGACTTAATGTTTCAGACTCAGACACTGTGATGTCTCCTGTACACAGACTGTCTTGTTCACCAGCTCCAGTCCACTGTGGTCTGTTATCGCCCAAAGCCACGCAGATTCACCTGGATTATCGCAAGAATGCTCATATTATCACTTGAAAGTCGCATCAGACCGCTGCGACCTCCGACTAAAATAAACTCTCTACGGATTCTTTTCACACACTGGTGCGACTCTTGGACGTGCACCAAGGTCTGTGAACAAGGAAGCTTTGGTTTGAAGCACTTTCTAAGTCTTGTGAGAGTCGTGCGAGTCCTGCCTGAGACCAAACTGAGTGAGGCTTTACGCAGAGAAAAAGAACAAACAACAGTCTGATCAGATACTGGACCAAACTGAGGCCGATCTCTCGCCGATATGACCGATATACAAAAAAAATCTAAATATCAACCTAAAATATGAAACCTCTTATGAAACTGGGTCTCTGCACTGATCCTTGTACTGATATCTCAAACCGTAGCAGTGGTGGACAATGTAAAAGTCAAACATGTCAAAAAAAAAAAAGAGTAATCCATCTGGAAGAGGAGAAATGTCGTGGTGTTGAAGAAGAAACACCAAAGACTTCACCCGGACCTGCTCCTTCATCAGGACAGAACAAAGACCAAACACTCAGAGGTTAAAGAGATTTATAAAGACGAGAAAAGACACATTCATGTTTAAGCTTCATAAATCATTCACACGTACAGGCGAGAGTCTAATCCTACGTTTGTAAAGAGTCGTGTGAGTTTATCTGGCCCCGGCGCAGCTCTGCTTTTACATTATTCTCAGCTCTTTTTATCAGTTCTTTATCCAAACCTTTTCTATTGGTCTCCAGCTTTGCACAAAGCCGCTGCTCCTCCAAACGCCTCTAAACTGTGTTATTTTAGCGCCGCTTTGTTCGCGCACTTGAGTTTTTTCTGGGTTTCCTCGCGAAGGTCAGAGTCTTTTATTGTGAAGGTCAGCGGGGCTTTTATTTTGGAGAGGCTGCAGGAAGTGGAAAAAGCAGGTGCGAGCCGGGTTCAGGGCCTCTGCGTTTGAAATGGAACGTGAGAGTTGGGTTTGTGGAGGAATCGGAGAGAGAGAGAGAGACGAAAACACCAGCCTGAAAAGGTTTAAACAATGGAATATTCATCACAGGATTAGCATCAGAGAGACGAGACGAACCTGGTTTTAAAGGTTTATTTACAGAGCTAAAACAGAGTCATAAAAGTACTGATGAAGTGTTTCCCACGCCAGGGATTGAGTCAGAACTACAGATGCAACGGTTATTGTGAGAGAAAATATCAGAATTTGTCGATTGAATTCTGTAATTTTCTTTTATTGAATCACACATTCGTGACACATTTCATACAAATAACACTTTATCAGTGAAAAGATCCTGACATCAGACAAATTTATTTTTTCAAATTCAGTCTGCTTTAATTGAAAGAGGAGGAAAAGTTTCAAAAGGCTGATTCACACTGGAAAGTCCACGCCGAGGTCCAGACTTTGAACCTTCAGAACTAAAGTTTGGGTTTTTCTGCCTCTAGAGCAGACCTGGGCAAACTGCAGCCTTAATTACAGTTATTTTAGTCATATCAGAATAAAATTGCTAATATTTGGAAGCATTTTTTATTTGTTCAAGACATTTTTGAAGATTTCTTAGCTTGAATCAAAATTGCAAATCTATTTAAAACAGGACAGAAACACCCTGAAGCAACAACAAAAAAATAAATAAATAAAGAATAAAATAAAATAAAGAAATAGAATGACACCAGTGGTTACACTAGACTTAATTCCAATCCGTCACCGTGACAGACAAGGTCCCAAAAAATCCGTCATGAGTGATTTTTATCCGTCATAATTGTGTTCAGTAGGTTTGTTGTTTCCTATGTTTTTGTGGCTGATTTCTGACACGGAGACTGAACAGAAGCACACGGGTCATGAGACATGAGACTGAACTCTGCATAAATAGTTTTGTTTGTTTTTTTAAGATTAAAGCATCTGCAAAAATTATTGTGTCCGTTTGACATTCAACAATCTCACTGTGACTAATATGAAAGGCTCTGCATCTGAAGCACAACGTTCCACTTCTCTCCACTTTCTGCAAATCCACTGTATTTAACCCAAACTCTACATGTTATTTCCATTTCTCCTGCGTAGGGATGGGTATCGAGAGCCGGTTCTACTTGGGAACCGGTTCTATTTTTTAGCAATCCACTGGAATCGTTAGTCTCCTCTCTTATCGATTCTTCTTATCGATGCCGCTTTGGGCCGCTGTGCCTTTAATACTGCGTAAACTTCAACCTCACGCTGGGCTGTTACATTCGGTTTCATTACAAGCACAAGTTTTAGCTTTGGCAAAGCCTAAGTCTCTCACTAATTCACGTGGATACAGCGCGTTTACGTACAGCGCGCACAGGAAAAGAGAAGAAACGGAGACAATATGTACATGTGGCGCACATGCGGCTCACACACCAGCGCCGTGACAGGCAAGCTTCCTCCATTAATATGAATGTTTGAAGGATAGGCGCGTGCATCTACCGTCAGCTGGGGGGGATAAACTCTTTCTTTCCGCGCTCCTAATGTACACTTTGTGTGCGTTTTCTTCGAGCCTGGGCGACCTCTCTCTCACTTTCTCTCCTCCGTCTCCTTAGACGAGTCCCACAACTGTCAGCAGTGTCAGCCCCAAAGTAAATTGTGTCCGCGCCTCGGAGCGCACGAATTATCTGTCTCTAAGCGAGCTGTGTCCCCTTTGTAGTGTATACAGACAGTCCGTTATGCTGTGCCGTGCGTCCTGACCTGCCGTGCGTCTTGACTAGCGCACACACAGCCGGTCCGGGAGACACGTGTGCGTTCGCCTCGGACTGAAGCGCGCTGTTCCGCATTCTCCAAGCGCAGACCGTCACCTGGAGCGGACTTTCTGGATCAAAAAGCTACAGTAGCACAGTTTGTGGAATACGGAGAAAGGCCTGGTGAGCGCAGGGAGAGTGTGATGTGTGTAGAACCACGACTTCACGTGGCCAAAGTTACACCCTTACATAGCGTTATTAGTGTTATCAATATCAAAATAGTTTATGCCTCTAGCTCTGAAATATTATTTCTGCTCTTCATTTAGTCTATATTTAATTAGTAATCATCATAATATAGTCCACATCATTGTCTAAATGTATTGAAATGAGCTAAAATACATTTTTAATCTAGATACATAAAAACACATAATTTTAAGAATCGATAAGAGAATTGATAAGGAATCGGATCGATAAGAGGAATCGATAATGGCATCGATATCGATAAAATCTTATCGATACCCATCCCTACTCCTGCGTAAAAGTCAGTCTTTCATTCCTCTGGGAAAGTTTCTCTGATGTCAGCCGATGGAGCGCGTCTGACTATCACCAAACCAGGAAACTGCAGGAACAACTTTCCGCTAAGTTTATAAAACTAAATAAACATCCGTGTTTGTCTGTCGAGAGATCACGGTCAAAAGTACAAATCCTCTTGAAATCAGGCCGATAAAACTCTGTCTGTCCCGTTGTTTTTGTCGAATGAAGCGTTTGTGCGCTCCGTAGCTAACATGTGGTCCGTGAAACTGCAGCCTCCTGTTTACAGATTCATGGTCACGTATTTGTGCAGGTGGCAGCACCGTGCGCTCTGCAGCCGTCAGTCTCGTGGCTTCCCTGCCGGAACAGCAGCGTATGAATGGAATTAAAAGCAGCATTTGTCCCTCATTGCTTCCTCAGTTTAAGAGAGCGGGAGAGCGTGAGTCCGGTCTGGATGCAGGTCACTAAATCAGTAGACTATATATAAAAGGGCAGCTCCATTTTCAATCCAAAATGACGGAGGGCCTTGAAAATTTTCCGTCAAAGCAAAATACAATCGGTAAATGACAGAAAATTGTCGGTTAATGTGCCCTCTGTTCATGACACTTCTCTGTAGGGCGATAGCGTAGTAGTGCACGGTGTAAAAGATCGACTTGGGGTTCTGCTCTGTGCGTGTTTGCGAAGTGGTTACACTCGTGTACTATCTGTGTTCACTGCTCCACTTCTCGCAGCGACGAAGCAGCAGCTGTGTTCAGGCAGGTGTTTTGTTCAGTTCTTATGACGTTTGCAAAACAAAACCTGACTTTGCAGTAATTTTCAGGCTCAAGCTCTCTCTTTTCTCCTCATGTTTGATTCTGTCGTCTTCACGTTCTCTCGTCTGTAGTCTAAAGTATGAACACCTGGACTTTAGACCAAATCAAACTGGACAGTCCTTCAAAGATTCACTTTTAAGCCAGTCAGTTTAAAAAAGACTTGATTGTGAATATTTCTGGTTCTGCTCTCTCGCATTGGTTTGTTGGATTAATATTCTTGACTTTCTTCTTTGTGTTTTCCTCAGATCGCGGCTCAGATCTGTCGTCAGGCCGGTTTGGTGCAGAAATCCAAAGACGTGATGGACTACAGCGCCGACAACTTCGCCATCGTGTTCGCCGCCATGGGGGTAAGAAAACACCAGAAATATTAACTATAAAACCATCCTGTAAACGTAAGAAAACACCAACAATATAATCTATAAAACCATCCTGTAAACGTAAGAAAACACCCGAAATATAATGTTTAAAACCGTCCTGTAAACGTTAGAAAACACCAAGAATATAAACTATAAAGACCATCGTGTTCGCCGCCATGGGGGTAAGAAAACACTCGAAATATAATGTTTAAAACCATCCTGTAAACGTGAGAAAACACCTGAAATATAAACTATAAAGGCTAGGGTTGTTCCGATACCGGTATCGACGAGTACTCATACCAAATCTCCATCCAATACCCCCTGTATTGTCCTGAATGAGGAGCCGTAGATGCAGCCGCAGCAGCTGTTCTCTGCTCATGGCTAATGCTAAAGCTAATGCTACAGCTAACAGTCAGAGCAGCTAGAACAGGTTTTGTGGATTCTCTTCAAAATTCAACCACAGAAATACTCCATATATGCTCACAAACACCCGTTTTACCTCTGTGGTGTTTCATTTAGCCTCAATAGTTGAAGGTTTGTGGTTAAACTAACTCTAAAAACGGTCCAACAGCAGCGCTAGCTAGCGGCGCTAACAAGCTAACATGCTAAATATGCTAACTCGGACTTTTGTTTACAAAGCATTTCATCAGACTGAGCGTCTTTTTACAGCTTCACTGTTGTTTTTATGACACACAGAGGTGAAAAAGCACTAAATAAGAATATACTCAACACAAACAGGCCTGGTCCAGTACAGGTTTAGACCTGGTTCAGACCTGGTTCAGACCTGGTTTAGACCTGGTTTAGACCTGGTTTAGACCTGGTTTAGTCCTGGTTTAGACCTGGTCCAGGCCTGGTTTACTCCTGGTTTAGACCTGGTTCAGACCTGGTTCAGACCTGGTCCAGGCCTGGTTTACTCCTGGTTTAGACCTGGTTCAGACCTGGTTCAGACCTGGTTCAGACCTGGTTTGGGCCTGGTTTAGACCTGGTTCAGACCTGGTTTAGACCTGGTTCAGACCTGGTTTGGGCCTGGTTTGGACCTGGTTCAGTCCAGGTTAAGACCTGGTCCAGGCCTGGTTTACTCCAGGTTTAGACCTGGTTCAAAATAACAACAACAACATTTGACTCTAAAATAGGCTTAAAAATCCACATATTTAACAGTTACAATAAACACATGTTTATTATGAATAGCCTGTTTTATATGTGCAGCTCTTTTTATGTTTTCGTTTTGCTTTTTGAGACTTAAGAGTCTAGTTTGCAGAGGCCATTATTAAAATTGATTATTGATTTAAATTTTAGTTAAAAGCTGTACCTATAATTTGTATCCTTAGTCATTATAATGTAATATTTGGTATCGGCACTGGTATTGGTATCGGCACCTAACATGAAGCAAAGTATCGGTATCGGATCGATTCCAAAAAAATGGTATTGGAACAACACTAATAAAGACCATCGTGTTCGCCACCATGGGGGTAAGAAAACACCTGAAATATAAAGCCGTTTAAACAAAGCCCTTGTAAAGATGATAATATGAAGCCGTCGTTTCAGTTTGAGCTGTAAGAGTTGGATTATTTTTTAATCTGAATCATTTGTTAAGGAGGTGTTTGTGGAGAATCTGCTTCACACAAAAGAAACACCTGAAGCTTTTACAGCAAAGAGCCGGAACAAAGGAGAGTGAAATGTCAGGTCCAGGGCTTTGGGTTCTGGGAGAAAAGAGCAGCTCACACACACACACAAGACTGACACACACTCAGACATAGACACACACAAGACATAGAAAAAGACAAATACAGACACACACACTCGGTGAGACAGAATGAGACATATTTGATAGCGAATGGCAACTTGGTCATTTTTGAGGTTTAAAAAGGTACTTCTTGTTCACAAATATAAATGATGACATCACTCTATCCATCTTATTTGGCCCGCCCACTTTTTCTATCGTTACACACAGAACTGGGAAACACACTTCCGGTCAGCTCCTCCCCCGTTCATTTAATTGACGTAACCTGCTGAGAAAACTTGGGGCAAAACAATATTTCAGGTAGGTTATTTTTTCCACATATGCTATGGTCATGTGACCAACAAATAAGCAAGGCATATTTTCTCTGCATCACTTAAAAAACTACCGTTAAAGTGTTTAAATAAACGTTTGTCGGTCGGATCGCTGTGATAGACCGCGGTTAGCCTGTAAGTACATTAGCCACAAACAAACATCACATGTACTGATCACACACAGATAATATACACATGCTGTACCTTGTTTTAAAGCTTAGGACCTGTAGAATTCAGTCTCTGGGTTTGTTTAACTGTCAGTGTATCTAATTGAGATTAATCTACGAGATAGCACAGCTACAGCGTTGGCTACCTTCTTCTTGTTTATCTCCTTTATGGAGCATCTGAAACACTGTTTATTACACCAGCACTAACAGTGTGACTTACCACCCATGTATATGACGTTAAAGCCGACAGCTGAAGACAAAAAGGCACAAACTGTGTGAAAGAGTGTAGCTAAAAGGGATAAACTAGAACAGTGGTTCCCAACCTGGGGGGCGGGCCCCCCAGGGGGGCGCCTGAGATTCCAGGGGGTCCCCAGAGCTTTGTCTGATCAGAGGGTCAAGTTCTAAAAGTAGTTATATGTGAAACTTTATAAGTTAAAAACACAAATCTAAGAACCTAAACACAACAATAACTGTTTATTTGACTGAAATAAATGGTTTTAATTAAAATTTTCATCATACAATAAGTTTGGGGGCCGCTATTTTAAACAGGGGGGGCTCGACAAGTCTCTCGTGTAGTCAGGGGGGGCTTTGAGGAAAAAAGGTTGGGAACCACTGAACTAGAAGGTAGCTAACGCTGTAGCTGTGAGGGAGGAGCTGACCGGAAGTGTGTTTCCGAGTTCTGTGTGTAAAAGTGGGCGGGACGAAATAAGCTGGATAAAGAAAAGAAAATACACTAGGACACAGTCATGTTGTTGAATTCATGTTCACACTGTGATAAAGATGTGTGTCTGGTGAGAAAACTGAAAATGCCCAGTGTGAACGTTTTAGAGCAGTGATTCTTAACCATCAGACCGGGGCTCAAAGTTGGACCACGAGAACCTCCTCGAGGGTCGCACAATCAGAAAAATACAACATATTTAATAAGAGATCAGTTACTTTGCACGTGAATATTCAGGTCTCGAGATCTAAAAGCTTAAGAACACATTTTCGACTATGAGGATGTTGCCCGACCAGACAGTCCCTACACACTTTGACAGACACTTTACAAAGACGTGAGAGTCTGGGATCAGAGCGCGGAGTCAACCAATCACAGAAAACCTGCAAACACCGAAACAATGACGCGCTAAACCAGATGTTATTGTAAATATGTAGAGCATTGATTGTGTGAAGGCTCTCAACGCGGGTTTATTGATACGTTCCTATTTGTTCAAAACCGAAGCTAGAGCTGAAAAAATAATCTATCAGCTACATCCGCCATCTTGAATGTTTTGAAATGGTTAAAAAAAAGTTTTGAAATTGCAGAGGGGAGGGGAAGGGGAGGTCGTTTGTGATTGCATCGTCCTAACTTTGGTTTCAGACCCTTCTGCATTCAAACTGAATGTTGGAGGGGCAAGTAAGGATGCACACTTTTACCGTTGGAGCACTTGGGGAAATTTTGCATTAGACATAGTTGGATCATCATACCTTCTCAAATAATTTGAAAATTACAGTTATGTAGAGTTACTGATTTTGTTTAAGTGAGAAGAACATATGAAGTCATTTGAATTAAACTGAACTCATTATTTAGACCAGGGGTTCCCAAACCTTTCAGATCAGGACTCCCAAAATAACCATGCCAGCCTCTCGCGACCTCCAGAGCAAAATAAATACATGTTTGTATTGATTTCATGGTGTAAACCCATTCAAAAGTTGGTTTAATTAGTAGTTTGTTGTGTTATGTGTGTAATCCTCTTTAACATACTGATTTCATGTTTTGTTTTTGTTTTTTTGTAAAATTACATCTTGAAATCTTTTGGCGACACCCATATTTTGCTTTGCGACCCCCAGAGGCATCCCGACCCACACTTTGAGACCAGGGCTGTTCAACTTAAGGCCCAGGAGTCAATCAGACCCTTCAAACATTAAATCCAGCCCCCACCCATCTTTCAAAAAACAATTGATTGATTGATTAGTTATTTCAAACCCCCCTCCAAAAAGAGATGGTACATCGAAAGGGCACTCCATAAATAAATAAATAAACATGCAAAAAGAGACATGTAAACATACTGTAAGTCACTAGCTGCTTATGATACTGCGTAAGCACAATTCAAAATGGACAATTTGTATTTAAGCTACATAAATATCAGTTCACATTCAAAAGGGAGTGGAAAGAAGTATAACTTATTTAATCCCACTCCCTTTCCTCATTATAACTTATTTATAAGTTTTTCCGTTTCCTGTTACATATTATTATGGTCATTACAATAACAGAAGAGAAAAACAAAACAAGATACTTCATTAATATCATTTCTTTACATTTCTTCTTAAATGACATCATGCTGGAACATTGCTTCAACTCCAGGCTCCGGTCATTCCATAATTTAACTCCAGATACTGAGATACAAAAGCTTTTCAATGTTGTACGAAAACTGTATTTGTTTACACTGCCCCTTAGATTATAAATATTCTGCTGTTTAACAGAATGTTTTTGTATATTTTAGGTAATGAATTCTGTTTCACTCATATGTTCTTCTTTCTTTTTACAACCGGTTTGTTCCTGGTTTAGACGTTAGATTCTGGTTTAGTCTTTGTTCAGGGGTTATGTGCATCTAGTCATGTCCTAGTTTGGTTCTGGTTTTGTGGAATAATGTGGGCAATATTTAGATTTCTCCCAAAATCACAAAGTATCAACAGTTCATGTTAAAACACAGAGATGTTTTGTGTGACACCATTTTGTATCCAACGTGGGACAGCATCTTTGTATCTAGTTTATTATCCCTGATCTAGACTTTTGTGATGTGTGTGTTTGTACTGTTCTTGTTCTCTGCTCACCTCCTGTCTCTGCTCCTTTGTGCCCCCTACAGGTGAACATGGAGACTGCTCGCTTCTTTAAGTCGGACTTTGAGGAGAACGGTTCTATGGACAACGTGTGTCTGTTTCTGAACCTGGCCAACGACCCCACGTGAGAAACACTTTAAATACACTTTAAATATTCAGACGAGCGGCCAATGAGTGAGCTGTGTGTGTGTGTTTGTCCAATCAGGATCGAGCGCATCATCACTCCTCGTCTGGCTCTGACCACGGCCGAGTATCTGGCCTATCAGTGTGAGAAACACGTCCTGGTGATTCTGACCGACATGAGCTCCTACGCAGAGGCTCTGAGAGAGGTACGAGAGTTAAATATACAAATATAAATACACAAATATAACATGAGCTCCTACGCAGAGGCTCTGAGAGAGGTAAGAGAGTAAAATATATGTACAAATATAACATATGTACCACAGCAGAGGCTCTGAGAGAGGTACGAGATAAAAATATACAATATAAATATACAAATATAATATAGGTACAACAGCAGAGGCTCTGAGAGAGGTACGAGAGTAAAATATATATATAAATACACAAATATAACATATGTACCACAGCAGAGGCTCTGAGAGAGGTAAGAGATATAAATATACACAATAATTACACAAATAAAACATGTATGCAACAGCAGAGGCTCTTTGAGAGAGGTAAGAGAGTAAAATATATATAAATACACAAATATAACATATGTACCACAGCAGAGGCTCTGAGAGAGGTACGAGAGTTAAATATACAATATAAATATACAAAATAACATGAGCTCCTACGCAGAGACTCTGAGAGAGGTAAGAGATAAAAAATATACATTACAAATACACAAATATAACATGTATGCAACAGCAGAGACCCTGAGAAAGGTAACGCTGCAGAAATATACAAATATAATATATGTACCACGGCCGAGTATCTGGCCTATCAGTGTGAGAAACATGTTCTGGTGATTCTGACTGACATGAGCTCCTACGCAGAGGCTCTGAGAGAGTAAAATATATATAATATATATACACGATTGTAACACAAACATACATATAGCGCAGCTGAAGCTCTGCTGTTTGTACAATATAAACCAGGGCTCACCAAAGGTCCAGTTGAGGAACATTTGTCCAAGCCAAGATCCAGAACTTCACGACGGAGTTCTATTTAGACATTTTTATGTTTGACTTTATAATTTCAAATAAATACAACAATATTTATTTTCACAATGTCCCACATAATTCTATTAAACTGTTTTTTATATATTTCCACTGCCCTTGTACAAATGTATTTGTTGGATAAATTTGACCTGCTGTGGAGGAGAAGAGTGTTTTTGAATGAATCTGCAGACCCACAGACTGCTCCACACTGACGTGAACCGCACGATTCTGTCTCTGACGCTGAGCCAAAAGTGAGAAAGACGAATCATAGCAACACTTTTGGACCACGTTCATTACACGGACACAAACCATGTTCTTTAAATACACTCTGTAGACCAGAGACTGCACCGCACCAACGTGAACCGCACGATTCTGTCTCTGACGCTGAGCTAAATGTGAGAAAGACGAGTAACAGCGACGATGTACTGCATTGTTTACGTGAATGTAACCTTCTGTATTTCTGCTCTGTGTTGTGTTTGTGTGCTGCGATGCTTCAGACAGCCACGAGACACAGACGGACTTTGAATTGGGTTTAATTGGATTACAACCAGCGTCAACATGTGCTACAAAGAAAAGACAATAAATAAAACATCGGAACAACTCCAAGACTTAATATTGACTTAAATACGACTATAGGTTGTTCAATGACCAAAACAAGGTGAAATAATAACTAAAATGCACTTATAACACTAGATTCCATTAGATACCAACCTCGTCCCAGGCATGAAATTTACGAAAGAGTGTTGTAACATCCTCTTTACGAAGAGGATGTTACAACACACTAATTTATACACAAACAAGAACTATTTCAGGGCTACGACAGCACAACTAAATTCAAGTAAACAAACAAAAGCAAGACCATTTTGTGTAATTAATTATACCACTATGATGAAACTGTTACATGGATACACAACCGCGTTCTTTAAATACACTCTGCAGACCCAAAAACTGCACTGAACCGACACGAACGCGTATGTTTGTCTTTGACGCAGTGCCAAAGTGAGAAGTTACATGTGCGCGCGCTTCTTTTGCTGCACTGGGTCTGGTTCCAGACTGGAGTCAAGGAGAAAGACCTGAGACTGTAGTAAGGTCTCTTTTTGGTATTTTCTTTCCTCTGGATTGGCTCCTATAAGATTTACAAAACATAAATATTTAAGAATAGTTCTATTTTGAGCAGAGATCCAGCTCTGACTCACATCATCTTTTACATGTGTTTTACACAAGATCTGCTCTAAAACCAGATTCATTTAAGCTCTATGCATCAGTGTGGATGTTTATGTTCCTGGAGAAAGTTGTGAACGCAGCTTATGAAACCCAGCCTCAGATTCTGGTGTAGGTGTGAGTTTATTATCGTCCTGGAGAAAGTTGTGAACGCAGCTTATGAAGATTCGATGTAGGTGTGAGTTTTATTCTCGCTCCGACCCTGAGCTTTTGACCCAGACTTTAGTTCAGTCTTTGTTTGAAAAGGGAACAGCTTCATTATAATATCTGCCTCTGTTCTGAACCTTGACGACAGAGTTATTCTCTCTTTTGTCGCCGGCAGCCTTCACTTCGTCTTTTTCACGCTGACCTCCGACCCGGCAGACAAAACGCGCCGCTCTTGGTCATTTAGCCGGTTTTTGTCTGACTTTCTTCGGTTTGACCCTCAAGCAGCCGCAGCACTGACTCAGAGAAACCGCGAGGATAAAACTGAACTAAACGCAGCTTAAACGCCACAAAAAGCTTTTTCACACCAGACAAAACCCAGAAGGTAGAGAACATTTTCTATAAATAATACAACTATTTAACGTGTGTTTAGAGAGAGACGGAAAAGTCAAGAGCTTTGGATCACAAACTGTTCAGTCAAACAGCTCTGGTAATATTTGGATTAAAACAGATTAAGCAAAATAGAAATCGACCGATATTTTTGAGCCAATACAGCCTGTCCTTTAAGACGTGCCACCTCCTTTTCAAGAGGGTCTAAATACATAAAACATGGAACAATTACAATGAATTAACCGAAATTACACAGATTATACACAAAACTATATTAACAGACAAGACAAGATAAGATAAGAGATAAGATAAGATGATACTTTATTGATCCCTCGAGAGGAATTCATTCTCTGCATTTGACCCATCCTGCAGAGCCTCTGGGACGTCTGTCAGGAGCAGTGAGCTGCCACTGAACGGCGCTCGGGACAATCTCCATGATGTTGTGCTTGGCTTCGTCAGGGCCTTAGCTGGAGGAGCAGGTGTTGGAGGTAGAAACTGGAGTGAGAGACAGATGACAGTCTGGTGCAGGTGGAGCAAGTAGATTCTGTAGACACATCACAGTCTGGTCCATGAGGAACAGGTGAACTTCTGTTGTTTCAGTCGATGATCAGACCATCCTCACAAAATCTTCCTCTGCAAAAGCTTCGGCTGCAGCAGATGTAAAAGTTCTGTAGCATTTCAGAAGTCCAAAGCCAGCAAAGTTAGCTTTCATAGCTTCGTGTACCATCTCCATGGTTACAAGACAAACAAACAACTCCATTCACAGAATCCTAACTTGTGTCTGTTGAACATCACAGGGTGGATGAAATCCTAAGAATCAAACTATTTCACTGCAACGTCCTCTGCTGCTTCAGGTGTGAAAAGTCTGCCATTTTAGTAGTCCAAAGCTAGCGTAGGTAGCATTAGCTTTTGCATGGTATCCATGGTAACGAGAAAACAAATGTCTCTTTTTCACAAATCTGACAGTACTTATCTCATGTTTGTTGAACATCAGAGGCCACACGTCTTAGTTGGTTGAAGTCCACAGTTGTCTTGCCAAAAACTGAGCTAAAAACCAAAAAGTTTCAAAAAGAGCTCAGTGCCTCCAGAGAGACAGCAAGAGAGCAGCCAACCACTCCGATTCAAAAGATGCAAAAAAAGACAAGACAAACTTGCTCCTTTTACATGCTCCTCGACTGAACTGTAGAGACAAACTATAGAAAAATATCACAAGTACGATGAGTAAAGGCGTGATTTCGCGCCAGACGTGCGGCAGTAGCCACTTGATCATTTAAAATCGGAGCTTTCAAACTGCGGCGTGTTCATGCAGCTATCTGTGAGTCTCTAATAGAACACAGTTAAATGTATGCTGTCAAGTGATGGAGTGGACAACACACAGGATTCTGGTGTGAAGAGTCTACGGGTGCGTGAGTTCAACTCTAGGCATTTACAGGAGACTTTTGTATCTGTAGCAGAAATTCAAATTTAATACTTTAATAATACTACTTTCTTTACAAGCGCATGATATTATCGTTTTAAAACACAAAACAAACACGTGCAGAAAAAAAAGAATAATAAATTTAACTCATGTGGATTTGTACCCCGGACTCCTACATTTTAACCCAAGTCTCAACAAGTGCACCACCACAACACGCCGAGTTAAAGAGGTGATGTGACAGTATATAATTCAGGTTCAGTCGAATCAACAGGTTAGTTTTACTGCGGACATCGTGTTCATTTTGCTGTGAACATAAAGTTCATTAGTTGTATTTTATGGCCACATTAGCTCTTGTTTTTGTCAGAATCGAGGAGTTTTATAAATTATAGACATTGACTGCTCAGGATGCACAAACAAGAAGAATCCCTGGACTAAACTTTGTGAATATGAGTTTTTGTTTTCTCTTTGTGGAGCCACAGGGTAAGTCTCAGTCAAATGTTCTGTGTTTTTATGTTTGTGCAGCTTTAGGTTAGAATAAGTGAATAACTGAAGCCTGATCATGTTAAAGCTGTAGTACTGGTCGTGTTGAACCACTGTCACTTTGCTCTTCACATGTTGGTTGCGCCTGGATGCCCGTCTGCCCTTAAACGTTCGCGCCGGCTGCAGTATACGCTCGTGTCCGCGTTGTCGCGTTTGGTGTGAAAGCACCTTAATGAAGCTGTCGGAGATTTATCTTTCTCAAAGCTCTGTCTTGTTCCACCTTCTAACCACCAAATTTTCTCCCAGTATCCGAGTCGGAATTCCCAGTTTCCAAGTCAGAACTCAGAAGATCCGAGCTCTTTTTTTTTTTTGCTTTTTTTTCAGCTTCACACAGGGCAGTTTGTTTTTGAGTTATACTCTACGAGGCTGCTCAACATGTTTTTTCTGTAATTCCAATGAACTGACCTCTGAGCCGACGGGGGCCATGTTTAACCTAATAAAAGTCTATTCAGATTTTTTAACAAATCCATGAATACAAAACCTAAATGTTAAGAACGGGACAATAATAATAATGAATTATTATATTGACTGAAAAATCAGAGAGAGTTCCAGGAGCCGGAACATTCTATTAAACTTAAACTTAAAATAAAAAGCTGAAGGTTTTAATTAGTTTTCTCTTAAATACTTTGATTCAGAGAGAGTTCTTGTGATTGTGACGTGTGTTTTCTCTTCCTAAAGGTTTCCGCTGCTCGTGAGGAGGTTCCCGGTCGCAGAGGTTTCCCCGGTTACATGTACACTGACCTGGCCACGATCTACGAGAGAGCTGGAAGAGTGGAGGGACGCAACGGATCCATCACACAGATCCCCATTCTCACCATGCCCAACGACGGTACGAACATTAAACTCACACAGATCCCTATTCTCACCGCCCAACGACGGTAACGAAAATAAACTCACACAGATCCTATCTCACCGCCAACGACTACGACATTAAACTCACACAGATCATTCTCACGGCCCAACGACGGTACGAACATTAAACTCACACAGATCCCTATTCTCACCGCGCCAACGACGGTACGAACATTAAACTCACACAGATCCCTATTCTCACCCAAGACGTAATTACTCACCAGATCTTTCTCCCGCCAACGACGGTACGAACATTAAACTCACACAGATCCCTATTCTCACCCGCCCAACGACGTACGAACATTAAACTCACACAGATCCCTATTCTCACCAGCCCAACGACGGTACGAACATTAAACTCACACAGATCCCTATTCTCACCAGGCCCAACGACGGTACGAACATTAAACTCTCACAACAGTAGATCCCTATTCTCACCGCGCCCAACGACGGTACGAACATTAAACTCACACAGATCCTATTCTCACCTACGCCAACGACGGTACAACATAACACACAAGATCCCTATTCTACCAG